>CM031604.1:98051466-98071466 GCA_018398815.1 Conus ventricosus
CTTCGTCAACACCGTCTGAGTCATCCACACGATGCCAAATCCATTTACAGATAGAACTCTCTTTATTTCAAATGCTAAGTTCTGACGACCTAATTCTAATTGTGTTTGTGTCATGCAATATGCCTGTTTTATTTACCCTTGTCATTGGTTAATTTCAATTGTTTCAACCAATACTTCAAACATTAAACAACAGTTCTAATATATAAAGGAAATCGACCATTTTCATCCTGACACATTTTATTAGAGGTACGTAAAGTACATTAGGGAACCTTTTGATAGCAAAGTTATGTACAGTTTCCATTTTGCTCATTTACGTAATGCCCCGAACGTCTGCGCCATATGTAAAACAGGCTGGATTTGTGTGTCAAACAGTTTCCAAAACAATGAAGGATCAATAGAATTTAGTTTTCTCATACATCGACATATTTCTATACATCCTTTTCCTTTTAGAGAGAGAGAGAAAGAGAAGAGAGGAGAGAGAGAGAGAGAGAGAGACAGAGAGACAGAGAGAGAGACAGAGACAGAGACAGAGATAAATTGAGAGAGAGAGAGAGAGAGAGAGAGTGAAAAGGAGAGGAGAGAGAGAGGAGAGAGAGAGAGAGAGAGAGAGTAAATCAAGATATTGATTTGTGGGGGGTTTATTTGTTTTTGATGGACATCTAGACAAAGCTCTTTTGATTACTAACAGCATATAAAAATAAAAAATATGTCCATGAGAGGATATTTTTTTTCTTTTTGTTTCGCGTCATCCGAACAGAATTATGTATGGTGGTTCCGTGTTTGAATACTAGCTGCAGTGATCCTCTAGTCAGAAGTAAACAGACAGTGTGAATTACTGTGATCCTGTAGTCCAGTCATCAGTGTGAATGACTATGATCCTATAGTCAGGAGTCCTCAGTGTGAATGACTGTGATCCTGTAGTCAGACGTCCTCAGTGTGAATTACTGTGATCCTGTAGATGGATGTCCTCAGTGTGAATTACTGTGATCCTGTAGTCAATGTCCTCAGTGTGAATGACTGTGATCCTGTAGTCAGAAGTACTCAATGTGAATTACTGTGATCCTGTAGTCAGAAGTCCTCAGTGTGAATGACTGTGATCCTGTAGTCAGAATCCTCAGTGTGAATTACTGTGATCCTGTAGTCAGATGTCCTCAGTGTGAATGACTGTGATCCTGTAGTCAGATGTCCTCAGTGTGAATTACTGTGATCCTGTAGATGGATGTCCTCAGTGTGAATTACTGTGATCCTGTTGTCAGATGTCCTCAGTGTGAAATGCTGTGATCCTGTAGTCAGAAGTACTCAATGTGAATTACTGTGATCCTGTAGTCAGAAGTCCTCAGTGTGAATGACTGTGATCCTGTAGTCAGAATCCTCAGTGTGAATTACTGTGATCCTGTAGTCAGAAGTACTCAGTGTGAATTACTGTGATCCTGTAGTCAGAAGTCCTCAGTGTAAATGACGGTGATCCTGTAGTCAGAAGTCCTCAATGTGAATTACTGTGATCCTGTAGTCAGAATCCTCAGTGTGAATTACTGTGATCCTGTAGTCAGAATCCTCAGTGTGAATTACTGTGATCCTGTAGTCAGAAATCCTCAGTGTGAATTACTGTGATCCTGTGGTCAGAAGTCCTCAGTGTGAATTACTGTGATCCTGTAGTCAGAGGTTTTCAGTTGAATTATTGTGATCCTGTAGTCAGAGGTTTTCAGTTGAATTATTGTGATCCTGTAGTCAGAGGTTTTCAGTTGAATTATTGTGATCCTGTAGTCAGAGGTTTTCAGTTGAATTATTGTGATCCTGTGGTCAGAGGTTTTCAGTTGAATTATTGTGATCCTATAGTCAGAGGTTTTCAGTTGAATTATTGTGATCCTGTATGTGATCCTGTAGTCAGAGGTTTCAGTTGAATTATTGTGATCCTGTAGTCAGAGAGTTTTCAGTTGAATTATTGTGATCCTGTAGTCAGAGGTTTTCGGTTGAATTATTGTGATCCTGTAGTCAGAGGTTTTCAGTTGGAATTATTGTGATCCTGTAGTCAGAGGTTTTTCAGTTGAATTATTGTGATACTGTGGTGACCAGACGTCCACGTTCAAAGCGTCAGCTATTCTGATCCTCTGAACAGAAGTCCAAAGCGTCAACTATTCTGATACAGTGATCAGAAGTCCAAAGCGTCAGCTATTCTGATCCTCTGAACAGAAGTCCAAAACGTTAGATATTCGGATTCTGTGGATAGAAATCTTCAGTGTCGGTTACTTGTGCCTGCAATTGAAAGTCTGCTGTAGTATTCATCACTATGTACTCCTCTGTTAACATACAGTATACAGTTATTTACCTTCATCTCATAACTGTCTGTGGTATTATTCATCATTGTCCTGAACTGTTCACAGACAGTACACAGATATTTATCTTCATCTGATGACTGTTTGCTGTAGTATTCATCACTCAGTTCTGCGCTGTAAACAGACAGTACAGAGTTATTCATCTTCATCTGATGACTGTCGCAGTGTTCATTGCTCTGTACTCCTTTGTTAACAGACAACACAGAGTTATTCATCTTCAACTGATGACTGTCCCTGTACCCAAGGCTCTCCAAGTCATTCGGGAGAAGATTGAGGATGACTACCACCTTCGTCACCGGTGTGAACTCACTACAGAACAGGTGCTAGAACTGTTGGAACTATGCCTCACTAGCACCTACTTCTCGTTCAACCACGAGTTCTACCAGCAGAAACAAGGAGCTGCCATGGGTTCGCCAGCATCCACAGTGGTAGCCAATCTGTACATGGAACATTTTGAAAAAGTAGCCCTTCAGACCGCTGCCACCCTCCCAGCATGTGGTACCGCTATGTGGATGACACCATGACCAGTGTACAGGAGACGGAGGTTGACAGCTTCACCACTCACTTGAATTCCATCCATGACAGTATCCAGTTCACTCCGAAACTGAATCAGAAGGCAAGATCCCGTTCCTGGACACTTCATCTCCCGAACCCTGACGACAGGGTGGAGACCAGTGTCTATAGGAAACCCACCCACACTGACCAGTATCTGAACTTTCACTCCAACCACCCCCTCCAACACAAGAGATCTGTGGTTAACACCCTCATGCACAGAGCCTCTGTACTGTGTTCCACCAAGGAGGAAGAGCTGAAAGAAGACGAACACATCAAGACTGCCCTTTCCGCTGATGGATACCCTGCATGGATGTGGGACAACCCTCGAGTTCCCTACCCTTCTTCTACAGATACGGACAGTGTGAAAGTGGGGATCTCTTACATTAAAGGAGTTTCAGAGCGTCTGGCCAGGACTTTCCAACAACATGGATGCAAAGTGTTCCACAAACCCACCAATTCCCTACGCCAGCAACTGACCCATGTCAAAGCCAAAACGGACCCCATCAAGCTGTGTAGTGTAGTGTACCAAGTAGGGTGTCAAGACAGTGCCAATACTTACATTGGCGAGACAGCAAGACAACTCACCACCCGTCTACAGGAACACCAAAACCGATCTACTTCTGCCGTACACGAACACATACAAACCACAGGTGACAGTTTCAGCCCCCAAGAAACCAAGATCTTATCTACAGAGCCCTTCCTCACAAAAAGAAAAGTTAAAGAAGCCATCGAAATCAAGACTAGACGCCCCAGCCTGAACAGAGATCAAGGTTTTGAACTCCTCCCCATCTACAATCAGATCCTGACAACTGTTCACCCAACACAACAGTCGCCCCACCAGCCTCGCTGCCACAACAGCAACAGTGAGCTGAAGAAGACAGGGCGACCCTGTCGAAATATTCTAAAAGTAAGTTTTTGATTCTGAGTCTAAATACTTTCCTAAAGACAGTACAGAGTTATTCATCTTCAACTGATGACTGTCGCAGTGTTCATTGTTCTGTACTCCTTTGTTAACAGACTGTATATAGTTCTTTATCTTCATCTAATAACTGCCTGTTATGGTATTCATTACTCTGTTCTCCTCTGTTAAAAGACACGATACACTTTTATCTTCATCTGACAACTGTCTGCTGTGGTATTCATGATTATCCTCCTCTGTTCGCAGACTATATACAGTTATCTATCTTCCTCTGACAAATGCCTGTTGTGGTATTCACGATTATCCTCTTCTGCTCGCAGACTATATACATTATTTATCTTCATCTGACAATTGCCTGTTGTGGTAGAAACTCGTGGAGAGCGTGGCAGCAGAGAGTCCTCAGGAGAGAAGCCCCCTTCAAGCAAGTGTTTCGGCCCTTATCACCTGACACTCTAGGGGGTTGGGCCACACCCGGTTCATGACTTCGGATGTCCCTCTGCTGCCCCTTTTATCCCATCTTGGACGAGCCATGGCTGGGATTCGAACCCATGACCCTCTGGACATGCTCATTTTCCACTTAATGACTCGCACTCTAACCACTGAGCCACTGGGACACCTGATATTTGTAGGAAAGTTAAGCCTTATGAAGTTCACTTTTGTTCCTCATTGACCAGATCCAGCTTAAACACCTCTCTGCCGCTTCTGCCATTGCTTTCAGGGCTCTGTTTTTTTCCCTCCCTGTAACTGAGAGCTGTTTCATGAGGTTGTATGCAGACGTTCCTACAACCCCCCTAGCTCCAATTTCTGCAGTGAGGACTTTGACCTGATTGTCTTCTCTCCTCAGGCTGTTTGCCAGATCAGCATACTTTTCAGTCTTGTAGATTTGAGCTGCCTCCATTCTGTTCTCATATGGCACCGTGAGCTCGATCATGATCAGCTGCTCGGTTGACTGAGAGTGGACTACTATGTCTGGTCTCATGCCACTCTTGCTGATGGTCTCTGGGTGACTCTTCCATTCTGGGAGGTCTGCAGTGCACTCCCAGTCATCTGCCCCGTCCAGCAGACTCTGCCTGCATGTTCCGAGTGGCACTGTTGTTCTTGGTCATGATTTGCTGCCTCCTGCCGTGAAGAATGTTGCGGGTGCTTTTGGAGTCCTGATTTTCCCTTTTGTAGTGTTGGTACTAGCGCAGACTACTTGTACAATCTCTTTGAGCACTTGGTTGCGCCTCCATGTGTACCTTCCTTGAGCCAGGGCTACTTTACATGAGCTTAGGACACGCTCTACTGTTTGTTTTTCATGGCCGAGGGGGCATGCAGGATCGTCTGTTTTTTCCCCACTTCACCAGGTTTGCATTTGAGGGCAGAAGGTCATATGCAGATCTGAGAATGAAGCTGATCCTGACAGGGGCCATGTGCCAAATGTCATTCCAAGCGAGACTTCTTTGGAGTGCATTCTCTCACGTTGTCCATTGCCCTTGCTGGCTCTGCTGGACTGCTTTTTGGAGTCATTTTAGGTCTTCTTCATTTGTCATCTCCTGAATCATTATGTCTCTTTTGGCTTTTCCTTTGGCCTTTGACCGCTGTCACGACCGACCCCTGGAGGTCTGCCCTGACAGGATCGGTCTAGGTGGGAGTGAAGGGAGTGACTGACCTCACCGCCCGAAAGGCCCCCACACAAAAAGATTACAAAAACACCCCTTTTATTCCCCCCAGCAAAAAAAACTTCCAACACACCACCATGCACGATCACAAAAAAGCACTCCAACGCACAAAACATGCACATCACGATCAAGCACCCAAACGACAAAACCCATGCACAATCACGATAAAGCACCCCCACGCACAAACATGCGCAATCAAAATAAAGCACTCCCCCGACCCACAAATGCACGATTTAAATAATTTTTCGCCTTACGACGCACAGATCCCTTTACAGCATTCCGACATAGAAAAAATACACAATTATAAGGAAATTTTTCTAGCTTTGCCCCTTTCCCTAACCCCATGGAGTCTGCAACCCCCTCCCCGTCGATTGTGGGACACCCTGTGCACTGGGTGTCCGAGCCGGGTTGGTTCTCGCGGGGAGTCGCTCGAACCCAAACCCTGACTTCCAGCGGGCAGTGAAAGCTTTGCCCCGGGGGGGGGGGGGACGTAGTTGTTACGGGGAGGCCCGGGCCCGGGGGGTCCGGGCCCGGCCAGTCAAGACGGGGGGGCGTCTCCCCACCCCCGGCCCCGCCCAAGGGCGGGGCCTCGTCAGGTTGTGGCACCTCCCGTCCGGGTCTGACCAAACGGGCCTCGAAAAAAAAATTTTCGGGCACATCCAGATCGTGCTCAGGTGAACCCCCGGGGGGGGGGAGGACTTTAGCTGGGGGAAGTCGAAGAGGAGAAAAGAAAAAGGAAGGAGGAAGGAAAAAGGGGTACTGGAACCCGCCGTAGTACCGTTGACCATTGCTGTAAAAGTTTAGCCCTCGCATGAGGGCGGGGGAAGGTTTTAAAACGCAACAGAAAACTTCGAATAATTCTTCTCCAGTCAGGAAAAAGACTGCTTTTAAATAAAACGGGTTTATAAAACAATAGAATTATCTTCATTTTCTTCTTCACTCACGTTAACGTTTTTTTTCCCTTTTAAAAAAAATCAACACAGCGACCATGCTTAATAACTGCCCCACTTTTTCCCAAATAATAATTCAATGGCACAAGTCACATTTATAAAACATTTCAAAATAACACAAATTTCCCAACCCACGCATAAAAACGAAAAATCTGCGTCGCACGCTTGCGAACATAAAACTGTTCTCCTTCACACACAAACAACGGTGGCCGAAGGATAAAAGTCGGGAGAATGTGACAGGGGGGGGACGAGCGGGGGGGGGAAACCCAACAAGTTCCAAACCCCTGAATCCCCGGTTTCCCCCTTTCCCCCACCGACTACCGCCATCACCAGAAAAAAAAGGAGAAAGAATTTAAAAATAATTTGAAGGGGCCGGTTTTAAAAGAGGGGATTAACCAGAGAAAAGGGCCCCAAAAATTTCTCTTAAAATTTTCAAAAAAACAAAAAAAAAAATTGCGCAAAAGCGAGACAAGCCGGCTAACAACAACAACAAAACAAAACCCCACGAAATAAACTTACCAGCTACCCGGGGGGTGACCCGAAGAGGCGGGTCAAAGGACTCTCTCTCCCCTCTGCCCAGTCGAGAGGCAGGGCGAAGAGCGGAAATAGAAGTGATGATGTCCCTTCCCTACGGGCGACTGCGGAAATTTTGAAAGTATGACTGTACTCCGTGAAAAGGTAAAGAACCCGGATGGAGCGGGCGCCCCCGAGACATCTTCCCCCGGGTGAAAAGCTAACCTCCTCAAAAATGGCGGCCAACATCCCATACTGCGTCACAGAGTGAGATACTTCAAACTAAAAAAAACGAACCCGGGCGACAGGTAAAAAAGACAGGCGGAGGCCGATAGACGAAAAGTTCGAGAGAAAGGCCCCGGCCCCCCGTGAATTGCAGGAAAACGCAGGGGGGGTGGAATTAGAGAGAGAGAGAGAGAGAGAAAGCAAACGAATTTGAGCTGAACTACAAGGTCAACCGCCCACAAGCCACACAAAGGGGGCGGAACCGACAACAGAAACGAAAAAACCCAATAAGTAATTCCGCCCCCCTAGGGGGTGAACGTGAGGCCCGCGGACAAACCGGACAAAACCCCCCTTTAAAAGCATCTGTTTCTCTGAGATCAGGCCCTTTAAACCCTTTGTGCATGTGAAACTTCAAAACAGGGCCGAACCCAACCTTTTTGGTCGACAGAGTCCGATAATCCAATCAAACATTCACGATAGAATCACAGGGGGAAAAATACATAATACTACTTTTATCAAAAAAACTAAGAAAATTTTTCCAACCATAAAATAACAATACAACCCATGGTGTTTCCCTACCTTAACCTCACTGAAGTGAAATGTCACTAACCGATACAAAACCAAAAAGGGGATATAACCTGGTTGGGGGAGTGTCCCCCTGACTGATTTCCAAGTGCTGACTAGGGAGTCGGCAAAGATAGTCAACCCGTATTACGGGAAACCCCTTGTTTATGACGGAAAGTGAAGCATGACTCTGCAGTCCACTCCCTTTTTAAATCATGAGTCGATGACTGCCTTTGGCCGGATCCCCGGCCCCAGGACTGGAGAGGATGATGGGGAAACGCTCCCCTCCAGTACAAACTTCCGGCCGTACTTCTTCTTGGGCCACGCCAGTGCCCCCCTCCAAAATCTGCCGAGAGATTCCGCAACAGTAGGGGCATTCGATAGTCCTAAGCGGGACAGCCTTGGGTTTTATCATTCGCGGGGTTCTACCACTACCGAAATTTTTGTTAGCGGTGACGCGATTCGGATGGAGGATTAAGGGGGGTCCCCCCCCCGGTCACCAAAAAAAAAAAAAAAAACCTTCAACCCCAATTTTAAAAAAAAACCCCTTTAAAAATTATTTAAAAAAAAATTAAAAATAAAAAAAATTTTTAAGACCTTAAAAAAAGGGGGGGAAAAAAAATTAAAAAAAAAAAAAAAAAAATTTTTTAAATTTTTTTAAACACCAAAAATTTTTTAAAAAAAAATAAAAAAAAAAAAAAAAAAAAAAAAAATTTTTTTTTAAATTTTTTAAAAAAAATTAAATATTCCCCCAAAAAAAAAAAAAACCCTAAAGGGGGGAAAAAAAAAAATAAAAAAAAAAAAAAAAAAAAAAAAAAAAAATTTAAATTTGGGGTTTTCCACAAAGACGTTGAGCCCGAACCCCTGATGGTGTCGACCAAGGAGGAACCCAAAACAGAGAGAAACATGGGCCTTGAATCACCAAAAAATGGGATGGAACCCCCGTTAGCTGAGGCACGAGGGACTTTGGGAAAAAGGCACCCCCAGATACCAGCGCTCTAGGGCAATCTTTCCCCTGATGGGGCCCCAGGGCCCCGACCACAAAGAAAACAAAACGAGGTCTGAGGCCCCCGTGGACTCCCTCCCTTATTAGCCCGCTAGCATTGTCGGCACCTTACTCAAATCCTGTGGAAGGCTCCTCTCGTACCCGGGCGTGCCCTAAGCCCTGCGAGCTTCAGAAAACCTCATTTGGGGAAATCGCAGCCGAAACCCTGAGGTGCTGTCCCTCCGGACCCTCAACTCGGGGGACACAGTGTTGGGAGCGTTCAATGGGATCAACCCTCCGCCCAACTTAGCAAACTGACGCCATTCCCTGCTTTTTTGCGCAGCCTATCCCCAAACTGCACAAAGGGTCTCATTTTTTTTCTTATGGACCAAACCCCTCCTGAGGCCCCTGGGGTAGGGGGAAAAACGTTTAGCGAGCCAAAGCTGTCTGCAAAGACGCACCTTCATTTAGAGTGAGACACCCCCTTGCAGCCCCAGATACCCAGAAAAAGGTGCAACCCTTTTTGCTCCCGAATTGGATGAACAAGCAACCTTATCGAAATCCCTTAAGAAATAAAATGCCCTCATAGGTCTGAACTCGGGAAAAGCTTTAACTTTGGGCCTCTAACTCTATCCCCTGCTGGTGTTTAACCCCTACTTCAGTTGGGGAGCCCGCAAAAAAGCTGTTCCATCTCCTCCCACGCAGAGCCCCCCACCCTGTCTGTTCTTCCCTAGGGGGGCTTCCTGCCTGTGCCTTCCACGCCGATCCTCTTCTGGCACCCCTCCTCTCTAGCTGAGCAGCCTCCTCCCTAGCTGAAAAGCCTCTTCCTTATGCATAATTTCCGCGTCAGTCTCTTTTGCGCAGAGCCTTTTGCCTACGCCCCTCTCTACGTTGATCCAACTCTTCCCCACGGAGCTTTGCCCCTTTCCCCACGAAAGCTTCCTGCCCAGCAGCCTCTTCCCTACGTTGGGGCCCCCATCCTCCCGTCGCGTCGCTCTAAAATCAGGCGGAAAGGTGTCCTGGGGGGGTTCACCCTCCCCCACGGGGGATGATCCGTCTGACCGTCCCCTTGGGGGCTCGACTTTCCCTTAAGGGAAATTTCGGGGGAGCCCTTACGAGGGGAAAAACCCGGAGAGGAGAAAGGTTTTGGCTTTTGCGACTCAACAAAAGCCCCCAGCTGCTTCGCCTTTCTCTGACGCTTCCCAGCGGAAGTGCCAGTCGGGGGGCTCGACGGGAGCCCCCCCCGAAGAGGGGGTAAAAAATACTCACTGGATACCTGCTACAGCCCCTGGAAAAAGGGAAATTTTCCGAGTCGAAATCTGGGACTAAAGTAGGGGGCACAGTAACATTTGGGTCCCTTCTTTTTCGAGCCGCGCGCCACACCACCGCGCCGGACGGTTTGATGACAACAAAATCCTACGTTTTTAAAACAGGGGGAAAGACAATTCCCTAGAAAAAAAAAACAAATATTTTTGGGGGTGTGTATATTGTGTATGTGTGTGTGTGCGTGTGTGCGGAAAAGTTCCCGGGTGCTCCCACTTGGCAACACCGCGCTTACAGCAGAGCAACGTGCGGGGGGGCTCACCGAAAAAAAAAAAAAAAACAAAACTATGTCCCGGGTGCCCCCCCTTGGCAAACCCCCGCTCTACAGCACGGAAAGTGCGGTGGGGCTGGCCGGAAAAAAAACAAAACAAAAACTACGACGGACCGGAGAGGAAAAAAAAAAAACTAGGTCCGATACAACCCCCTGTACTCAACAACCCCCGGGAGAGAAAAAAAAAAAAAAATGGCTAAATACAAAAAGGAAGGAAAACTGGCGGCAACAGAAGGGGAAGACTTACGGCCGTACCTCGTGAGGTCCCGGCGGGAGGAGGTCTGGACGCGGGCAACTCCCTGGTCTCCCTCGACCCCCGGCAACCGGATGGTCCCCCAGGCCACAAAAAAACCCTTCCACTAGGTCACCCAGCCAACCACCACGGCAAACACGACAAACTGACTAAACATAACAAAAAGACAAAACTAAAAAAGGTCCTGCGAAACCGGGGAGAGACGCCAGAGCCCCCCCACCCCCGGCGAGCCCCCCCAATTGTCACGACCACCCCTGGAGGTCTGCCCCCGACAGGATCGGGCTAGGGGGGGGGGAAGGGAGTGACTGACCTCCACCTCCGCAAAAGCCACACAAAAAGTTTCGATACAACACCCCCTTTTTTTCACACCCGCAAAATAAAACATTCCCCAACACCGAAACCTGCCCCCATCACAATAAAGCACTCCAAACCCCACAACATGACAATCACGATAAACCCCAACGCCACAACATGCACAAACACGATAAGCACCCAACGCACACAACTGGCAATCACAATCGCACTCCCCCACCCCCAACATGCCGATTATAAATAAATTTTTTCGCCATACGAGCACAGATCACATTACAGCATTCCAGCAATTGCAAAAACACAATTATAAGGAAAAATTTTTAGCATTGACCCTCCCAACACCCTGGATCGTGCACCCCCCCTGCCCCCGTCGATCTTTTTGGGGGCACCTGTCGCACTAGGGGCCCGAGCCCGGGGTTGGTTCTCGCAGGGGTCGTCGAAGCCCACACCCCCGACTTCCAAGGCGGCAGTGAAGAGCGTGTCCCGGGGGGGGGGGGGACTAGTTGTTCTGGGGTCCCCGGACGGGGGTCCCGGGGCCAGTCAAAAGGGGGTCTCTACCCGCCCCCGGTCCCGCCAAGGCGGGCCCGATCAGCGTGGGCACCATCCCGTCCGGGGTCCGACCAGAAATGGCCTCACCAGTACGTGGACCACAGATCGTGCTCCAGGTGAAGCCCCGGGGGGGGAGGACCTAGCTGGGAGGGGGAGTCGAAGAGGAGAAAAAGAAAAAGGAAGGAGGAAGGAAGAAGGGGCTGGAACCCTGCCCTCAGACCGTTGACCTTGCTGTCAAGTCTTTGCCCCCCGCATGATGGGGGAGGGGGGGAAGTGTATTCAACCACACAGAAAATCTATCGAATAAAATCTTTTTCACACGATGCAGGGAAAAGACTGCATTAAAAAACAACAGGTTAAAACAGATATGAATTATCTTCACTTTCTCTCATCACGCTTAAAGTTTTCCTTCCTTAGGAAATAAATAACACAGCGACCACGCTTAAAAAACGCCCCCCTTTGAAATAATAATTCAAAGGCACAATTGTCACATTTTTAAAAACATTTCAAAATAACACAAAATTCCAACCCGCACAAAACGACAAATAGCTACGCACGCTTGCGAAATAAAAATCTTCCCTTGAAAACAAACCGGTGGCCGAAGGATAAAGGGGAGAATGGGCAGGGGCGGACGGCGAGACCCAAACAAGTTCCAAAACCGGGAAACACCAGGGTTCTCTCCTTCCCACCCACTACCCATACCCGAACATAAAAAGGGAAAAAAATTTTTGGAAATAATTTTGAAGGGGAGGTTTTAAAAAAAGGGGTTAACCAGAGAAAAAGGTTTTCCCCCAATATTTTTCTTCAATTTCAAAACAAAAGAAAATTGCGCAAAAGCGAAAAAATAAGCCCGGCTAAAAAACAACAAAACAAAACAACAGCCACGAAATGTGCTTACCCCTACCCGTGGGGGGGGGCCCCGAAGAGGGGGTCAAAGGGCTTCTCACCTTTCCGCGAGGGACAGAGGCGAAAGCGGAAATAGAAGTGATGTTCCCCCTCCCACAGGCCCCACGCAGGAATTTAAAATACTGACTTTTCTCTGATGATAAAGGGAAAAAACCCCACTGGAGGGCGCCCCGAGAATTTCCCCTGAGTGAAGGCCCCCCCCTCACAATGGGGCCAAAAGCCCCTCCCCCCTCACAGAGTGAGCTACTTCAAACTAAAAAAAAACGAAGCACGTGCGCAGGTAAAAAAAAAGGCGGAGGGGCCCATAGACAGAAAGTTCGGAGAAAGGTACCGGCCCCCCGTGAACTTTTCAGGAAAAAACAGCACGGGGGTGGAATTAGAAGAGAGGAAAGGGGAAAGCAAACCAAGTTGAGCTGAACTAAAGGGGAACCGCACCCAAGCCACACTAAGGGGCGGATACACGGCAACAGCAACGACAATAAACAAAAAAGTAATTCCGCCCCCCTAGGTGGGTTCGAAAGTCGAGGCCTCGCGACAAATCGTGACAACCCCATTCATTTGGTCACCCCCCTCCTTTTCTGTTGGTCGGTGTGTTCCGTTATTTCTCGATTTGAGACGTTCTTTTTCAGAAACCATCGCCTCTTGAAACTTTCCTTTTTTGCCTGTTTCAGCGGGGTTGATTGCTTTACCACCTTGCTCCTGCAGACCGTTTTTCCCCAATTTTGGTACCTGTAATGTCCAAAAAAAAAAAACCCGTAATTTCAGAAAAAAAAACCCGTATTTCATAATTTTAAAATTTACACTTTTTGACTTTTCCATGTTTCAAAGTAAAGCTTTTTTCCAAATAAAAACTTTTTGGGTTAATTATACAACTAGTATTTTAATTTTAAAAACACTTTACTTACCATTACCCAAAATTTTTCGTACCAGGCACTCTCAATCGGGTTTTATGCTTTAACTTGTAAACACCCAAAGGGGGTGGGGGTATCCCTTTTATTTCATCCCCACAAATCACTTTTTGATGAAGAAGCCATCTTTAATACTGTTTTTAATATACTAATGTGCAAGCCTAATTTTTGTTAGCTAGCAGGCACCCGAAGTCAATTCATGCTTCTTGAACTTGGAAACACCCCCAAAAGATAACTCAGGGCACAGACAATGGCACTTCATTTTCACCAAGGTTTCCGTTACCATGCTTTGCCCTTTGACAGACAAAAACATCGAATCCTTTTTGGGTTCTTTTTTTTCAGGGCGTGAAAAAAAGATTCGTTTTGTGAAGACTCGGCATCTTTTTTGTTTTTAATTTCTTCAGGTGTTTTTTCGTTTTTCGTGTAACTCTTTGTCTATGGCCGAATGCGCGATAGAAAATCCGATGAAAGTAACCACGAAGGATATCTTCGCCCCAAATGACGACTCTGTATTCCCGGGTCTTTAGGTATGATTCACGGAACTGTTGCCCCAACTTTTGCAACTTTTTAACATTTGGATAACCAGCCGTGGGCGCGCGTGTTCCTTCGTCGCTTTTTTGCAAAGGGAAAAACGCAAGACACCCGGGAAACGCTTTAATGTTTGCCTTTTGACCGGAATTAGCAAAAGAAACTTGCGTTTAAGATTTTTTTTTTTTTTCCCCCCTAATAATTCTTTTTGGCCCTAAATTTCCCCAATTTCGATTTTTTTCCCGTTTTAAAAATTCGGCAAAATGTAAGAGTAAACAGGTCTGCAGCCTGAGTCCCCAGCCGCTTTTAAGTCTGTCTTTCCCCGTGGTATTCATCACCCTCTTCCTCTGTTCACAGACATTAGTGTTTTTATCTCCCGACACCTTTTGTGCCCGTTCCACTGTACTCTATGCCACAAGTACACAATTTTCTATTTCACTGACTTTTTTATGATGTCTATCACAAAACTCCACATCAAATTTTAATTTTGACTTGCTGACAAATCAAATTTTGGGAATTGATCAGTTATATATTAATATAGTTGTTTGGCAACATTGTACACTTCTCTGTCTTGTAGACTGTGAGCCTGGAATGTGGCAGGAAAGAAGTAATTGAAAATGACAAACATGCCCCTCTACCAGCGCTTAGACAAATTAACTAGAGGGGGAGAAGAAGGGAAGGGGAGGGGGGGGGTTGGCTATCAGCCCATGATTTGAAACGTGACGATGTTTAAGAAAAGGACCAGAGTTCTTTAAAGGGACTGGCAGAGGCAGCTGAAAGCGGTTCCAGCTGGGTTTGGGCGGGGGGGAGAAAGTAATTTGATAAGGCTTTTAAAAGTCCAATAGCTGTACCCTAGCGTGGGGGGATCTTTCCTTTAAAATCCCCTTCTCTGACATGCCACAAATAAACGCTGGGCTGCGAGGCGAAAGGGAGAAAACATCTTTTATAATCCCCCACACCCCCCCCCCACCTACGAAAAGGGAAATTTTCCCGATTAGTTGGAGAGCCCTCAAAAGTTATTTCATCCTGGTCTCTCGGTACACCCATACTTCTAGAACTCAAAGCAAAACATTGGAAATCTTTTAAAAAAAAAAACCACACACACACACACACACACACACACACAAAAAACCACACACACCACACACACAACACACCCCCACCCCAAAACCCCCACACCACATTGTGTTTCCTTTTGGGAGTTTATGGCGTAAGGTGTGAGACTTTTTGTGTTTCCGTTGGTTGATAGCTGTACGGTGGAGGACTTGTGTTTCCTGTTTGAGTTGATGTCTGAAGGTGTGGACTTGTGATTCCTATTTGAGTTCATATCTGTAAGGTGTGAGAAGATAGGGGGGATATGAGAAGGGGAGTGGGGATATGAGAAGAGAGTGCAGACTGTGAGATGACAGTGGGGACTGTGAGAAGTGAATGGGGGACGTGAGAAGGGAGTGGGACTCAAGAGGGAAGGGGGACCATGAAAAGGGGTTAGGGAGTGTGAGAAGGGGGTGGGGACTGTGAGAAGGGAGTGGGGGACTGAAAGAGGGAGGGGACCATGAATAGGGGTTGGGGAGTGTGAGAAGGGGTGGGGACTTGGTGAGAAGGGAATGGGGACTGTAAGAGGGAAGGGGGACCATGAAAAGGGGTTGGGGAGTGTGGAAGGGGGTGGGGACTATGAGAAGGGAGTGGGGACTGTAAGAGGGAAGGGGGACAATGAAAAGGGGTTGGGGACTGTGAGAAGGAATGGGGACTGTGAGAAGGAATGGGGACTGTGAGAAGGGAGTGGGGACTGTTAGGAGTGGGGGCTGTGAGAAGGGAGTGGGGACTGTGAGAAGGGAGTGGGGACTGTGAGAAGGGAGTGGGGACTTGTTATAAGGCAATGGGGACTATGAGAAGGAGTGGGGACTATGAGAAGGGAATGGGGACTATGAGAAAGGAAGGGTGACTGTGAGAAGGGAATGGGGACTGTGAGAAGGGAGTGGGGACTCTAAGAGGGAAGGGGGACCATGAAAAGGGGTTGGGGAGTGTGAGAAGGGGGGGGGACTGTGAGAAGGGAATGGGGACTGTAAGAGGGAAGGGGGACAATGAAAAGGGGTTGGGGACTGTGAGAAGGGAATGGGGACCATGAAAAGGGTTGGGGACTGTGAGAAGGGAATGGGGACTGTGAGAAGGGAATGGGGACTGTGAGAAGGAGTGGGGACTGTGAGAAGCAAGTGGGACTGTGAGAAGGGAGTAGGACTGTGAAAAGGGAGTGGGGACTATGAGAAGGGAGTGGGGGACTGTGAGAAGACAGTGGGGACTGTGAGAAGGGAGTGGGACTGTGAGAAGACAGTGGGGACTGTGAGAAAGGGAATGGCGACTGTGAGTTGGGACTGAGGAGGTGGGAATGGTAGGGCAGGAAGGAAAGGTCTGAAGGAAGGCCCCTAATCGGATTAGATCGTTCACATGTGAACTGATTTATGTTATAACTATATGTACCTTAGTTTAATATATATACGTTACGATGTTCACATACCCTTCATAAGTGGCCCAGAACCTATGTAAATGAGTCAGGTAAATTACAAAGAAAAGAAAGCAAGCAAAAACAAAACAAATAACTCACCTGTGCTTGTGAGTCATATTGTTTTCCAAAGAGCTCAGAGAATTTACATATGAGACTTCACCGAATGCCTTCCATGAGATCGACGAGAATCCGTCAGAGAAAGGTATATTCTATGTAGGGGATATGATTGACGAAAATGGCAACTTTTAAGTTATGAAGCCTTTACAACAAAGGTGGGAAGTCATTTAAATCCTCTACACTATTTTGGATGTGTCCGTGCAGTAAAAGAATATGCAAGGAAAAGAAACATAAAATTTAAAAATAATTACAAGAATGAAAATTGTAAGTTATTGAAAATTATAACAAGTGTCAATAAAGGAGCAAAGATTTACTATAATATACTTCTCGATAAGTTATGTGTACTTAATATTAAGTCTTTGGTGAACTGGGAACTCAAGCTACATACCGCAGTAGATTGGGAAATCGTATTGAAAATTGCGAGAAAAATAAAAGAAATAAAATTCAGTTGGTTCCAATTGAAAATTTGTCAAAGAATTATTGCATCCAATATCATACTAAACAGAATGGGTTTGAGGGATAGCGATAGATGCAGTTTTTGTCAAATTGAGAGATATAGCATACATCACTATTTGTGGTACTGCACTACTTCACAAGAAATCTGGAAAGAATTAGAAAGCTACATGAAAACAACGTGTGAAAATAGTATCAGATTGTCATTTAATGTTGAGCTGGTTTTATTTGGAACCGATGAAAACACTAAAACAGACCAATCATTTGATCTCATTTTATTATGGGCGAAATATTGTGTTTACACTTGCAGAATTAATAGTGTTAAACCCAGATTGTCAGGGTTTAAAATTGAACTTAAGCATCGATACAATATAGAAAAGTATGCACATATGACAGAAATGCGTTATCATGTCTTTTTGAAAAATTGGCTACCCTACCTTGCTCTATGCGAAACACTATAACAGTCTTTCATTGTTGACATGCCACCTTGTAAAATGTTAAAGACACACATACAAAAAAAAAAAATGCTCCTGTAATGGATCGACACACAAGCCATGAAATTTGAGCGAGCAATACTTTGTGAACATGAATTTGTTTTTGTTTTGTTTTGCTTCTTTTTTTTCTTTTTTTCCCTATCCCACCATGCCCCAGGCACCAAGCACCCACCTTTCAGGGGTGTGGTGTGGGGGCTATTGGTTCCCTCCCTTGTTCGTTTTTTTTCTTTTCATAGCCTTTGATTATATATTGTAATTGGTATATAGTTACCCTTGCAGCTTTTTAATATTTCATTTAATAATAATTGATATAGTGTAATAAGTTTACATTGTAACATGCGAATTATGACTTGAATTATGACACCTTTGTATGATCTTGACAGCACTAGTTAAACATTGTGTGTAAATGTATTGTTGATGTAGCATGTGTACTGAATGGAAATATAACCTTCAGTGCAAGGGACAAAAAAAAAAAGAATCCGTCAGATTATACACATATATTAGAGTTGCCTACCTCCCTACGCACCTACGTACGTGCGTACATACATCCCTGCCTGCCTGCTTACTTACTTACCTACCTTTCTAAAAAAAATCTTTCTATTCATCTATTTTCAATAGCACGTGTGCATAAGAGAGCGAGAGAGAGAGAGAGAGAGAGAGAGGGGAGAGAGAGAGAGAGAGAGAGAGGAGGAAGAGGACGCACGCATACAAGAGAGAGAGAGAGAGAGATGAGAGAGAGAGAGAGAGAGAGAGAGAGAGAGAGAGGAGAGAAGAGAGAGAGAGAGATCTGTCACACACACATACAAAGAGAGAGAGAGAGAGAGAGGAAGAGAGAGAGAGAGAGAGAGAGAGAGAGAGAGAGAGAGAAGATCTGTCACACACATACAAAGAGAGAGAGACAGAGAGAGAGAGAGAGAGAGAGAGAGAGAGAGAGATGTCACACACATACAAAGAGAGAGAGAGAGAGAGAGAGAGAGAGAGAGAGAGAAGGAGAGAGAGAGAGATCTGTTACACACATACAAAGAGAGAGAGAGAGAGACAGAGAGAGAGAGATCTGTTACACACATACAAAGAGAGAGAGAGAGAGAGAGAGAGAGAGAGAGAGAGAGAGAGAGAGAGAGAGAGAGAGATCTGTCACACACAAAGAGGAGAGAGAGAGAGAGAGAAGAGAAGAGAGAGAGAGAGAGAGAGAGAGAGAGAGAGTTCTTACTCTGATCGCATCTTCTGGTTGTCCATCCAGGCTGACATTGACAGTGGCCGTTTGAAGTGTAACATGTCCCTGCCTCACAGCCCTCGCGGCACTGTACACACGTCGGTATGTAGGTGTTCGGGAATGACGACTGCCTCACTGTGGTCTGTAGTAGCTTCAGCACAGCTACACACGTGACATGTAGGGAGCATCACACGTCACAGTTCACGATGAAATGAAGCATGACATGTAGGGGCATCCACGTCACAGTTCACGATGAAATGAAGCATGACATGTAAGAAGCATCACATGTCACAGTTCACGTTGAAATGAAGCATGAATGTAGGAAGCATCACATGTCACAGTTCACGATGAAATGAAGCATGACATGTAGGGAGCATCACATGTCACAGTTCACGATGAAATGAGCATGACATGTAGGAAGCATCACATGTCACAGTTCACGATGAAATGAAGCATGACATGTAGGGAGCATCACATGTCACAGTTCCCCGATGAAATGAAGCATGACATGTAGGGAGCATCACACGTCACAGTTCCGGTGAAATGAAGCATGACATGTGGGGAGCATCACATGTGATGGTCACAGTTCACGATGAAATGAAACATGACATGTAGGGAGCATCAATGTCACAGTTCACGATGAAATGAAGCATGACATGTAGGGAGCATCACATGTCACAGTTCACGATGAAATGAAGCAGGGAGCATCACATGTCACAGTTCACGATGAAATGAAGCATGACATATATGGAAGCATTACCCACAGTCCCAACGGTTCATGATGAAATAAAACTTAACTGTAGGGAAAAAATCCAGATAGTAGATTAAAATTGGATAAACATGAAATCATTTCTCTATTAGAAAATGTTATGAACAATGTAAATCTCCCTGCAAAAAACGAAAGTGTTATTATGTCAAAGATCATTGTCCAGTATAATTTATAAAATGCGTTTTAACTCGTGGAAAACCAAATTTTTAAGGATGTAGATTGCGCTTGTGGTCTCCCATTATCTATTCAACATATTCTTTTTGAATGTCCAATTCTAACATCTTTATATAATACTCAAAAGATTGATATTGCTCCCTTATGGGCTTTACAATAATACTTTACAGCCCCAAAATGATTGATATAGCAAAGGCTATATCGAGTTCTATTATTATCCATTTGTTGTAATTAATTTATCAGTTTAAAATTATTGTTTGGTCGTTAATAAGCAAACTTTCATGCATTTGTGTCCGTGCGCGCGCACGCCTACACACGCGCACACGCACCACACACACACACACACACCACACACACACACACACACACACGGGCGCGCATGCACACGCGCATGCACCCACGCACGCACACGCGCGCGCACACACACACACACACACACCACACACACACACACACACACACACACACACACACTCATATAAGCACTTACACACATATACTTTTTTTTTTCTTTTTTTTTTTTCT
>CM031604.1:98076466-98078966 GCA_018398815.1 Conus ventricosus
GACCACCAATGACACACCCTGAACCGCAATGAAGAATGGCAAACCCACCAATGACACACACTGAACACTAATGAGGATGACAAACCACCAATGACACACCCTGAACACTACTGAAGGATGAAAAACCACCAATGACACACCCTGAACACTAATGAAGGATGACAAACCCACCAATGACACACCCTGAACCCTAATAAAGGATGACAAACCCACCAATGACACACCCCGAACCCTAATGAAGGATGACAAACCCACCAATGACACACCCTGAACCCTAATGAAGGATGACAAACCCACCAATGACACACCCTGAACCTTAATGAAGGATGACAAACCCACGAATGACACAACCTGGACAATTAATGAAGG
This sequence comes from Conus ventricosus, assembly GCA_018398815.1. NCBI lineage: Eukaryota > Metazoa > Mollusca > Gastropoda > Neogastropoda > Conidae > Conus > Conus ventricosus. The sequence continues at coordinate 98,076,836 of CM031604.1, forward strand.
ATGAAAAACCCCCCAATGACACACACTGGACAATTAATGAAGGATGAAAAACCCACCAATGACACGCCCTATATCCTAAGGATAACAAACCACCAATGACACCCCTGAACCCTAATGAAGGATACAAAAACACCAATGACACACCCTGGACAATTAATGAAGGATGAAAAACCCACCAATGGACACATCCTAAACCCTAATGACGGATGAGAAACCCACCAATGATACACCCTGGACAATTAATGAAGGATGAGAAACCCACCAATGACACATCCTGGACACTTAATGAAGGATGGAAAACCCACCAATGACACACCCTGGACAATTAATGAAAGATGAAAAAGCCACTAATGACACACCCTGAACCTTAATGAAGGATGACAAACCCACGAATGACACACTCTGGATAATTAATGAAGGATGAAAAACCCACTAATGACACACTCTGGACAATTAATGAAGGATGAAAACCCACCAATGACACGCCCTATATCCTAAGGATGAAAAACCCACCAATGACACGCCCTGAACCTAATGAAGGTTGAAAAACCCACCAATGACTCACCCTGGACAATTAATGAAGGATGAAAAACCCACCAATGACACACACCTGGACAATTAATGAAGGATGGAAAAACCCACCAATGCCACACCCTGGACAATTAATGAAGGATGGAAAACCCACCAATGCCACACCCTGGACAATTAATGAAAGATGAAGAAGCCACCAGTGACACACCCTGAACCTTAATGAAGGATGACAAACCCACGAATGACACACCCTGGACAATTAATGAAGGATAACAAACCCACCAATGACACACCTGGACAATTAATGAAGGATGAAAAACCCACCAATGACTCACCCTGGACAATTAATGAAGGATGGAAAACCACCAATGACACATCCTGTACCCTAATGAAGGATATGAAAACCCACCAATGACACACCCTGGACAATTAATGGAAGATGAAAAAGCAACCAATGACACACACCCTGAACCTTAATGAAGGATGGGAAACCCACGAATCACACACCCTGGACAATTAATGAAGGATGACAAATCCACGAATGACACACCCTGGACAATTAATGAAGGATGAAAAACCACTAATGGCACACTCTGGACAATTAATGAAGGATGAAAAACCCACCAATGACAAGCCCTATATCCTAAGGATGAAAAACCCACCAATGACACGCCCTGAACCCCAATGAAGGATGAAAAACCCACCAATGACACGCCCTGAACCCTAATGAAGGATGACAAACCCACGAATGACACACCCTGGACAATTAATGAAGGATGAAAAACCACCAATGACACACCCTGGACAATTAATGAAGGATGAAAAACCCACCAATGACTCACCCTGGACAATTAATGAAGGATGAAAAACCCACCAATGACACATCCTGTACCCTAATGAAGGATGAGAAACCCACCAATGACACACCCTGGACAATTAATGAAGGATGAGAAACCCACCAATGACACACACCTGAACAATTAATGAAGGATGAGAAACCCACCAATGCCACACCCTGGACACTTAATGAAGGATGGAAAACCCACCAATGACACACCCTGGACAATTAATGAAAGATGAAAAAGCCACCAATGACACACCCTGAACCTTAATGAAGGATGAGAAACCCACGAATGACACACCCTGGACAATTAATGAAGGATAACAAACCCACGAATGACACACCCTGGACAATTAATGAAGGATGAAAAACCCACCACTGACACACCCTGTACCCTAATGAAGGATGAGAAACCCACCAATGATACACCCTGTACCCTAATGAAGGATGAGAAACCCACCAATGACACACCCTGGACAATTAATGAAGGATGAAAAACCCACCACTGACACACCCTGTACCCTAATGAAGGATGAGAAACCCACCAATGATACACCCTGTACCCTAATGAAGGATGAGAAATCCACCAATGACACACCCTGGACAATTCATGAAGGATGGAAACCCCACCAATGACACACCCTGAACCCTAGTGAAAGATGAATTACCCATCGTGAACTATAACAGAGGACGACAGACAGATTCATAATAGCTGTTCTGTTTTCTGTTCCACCCCTTCCAAGTCGTTTATAATTCTGT
>CM031604.1:98088008-98115508 GCA_018398815.1 Conus ventricosus
CCCCCCCCTAAAAGGGGGTCCGGGGAAAAATGTTTAAAGGCCCCCAAACCTTTCCCCTTCTCCCTGACTTTCTCCCCCTCCCCCTTCCCCCTTATCCCCCTCTTTTTCCTTTTTCCCTTCCCTTTTTCCCTCTCTCTTTTTTTTTTTGTGTTGCATGTTGGGAAAAAACCTCTCTCTCTGTCTCTCTCTGTCTCTCTTGTCTCTTCTTTTCCCCTCTTTCTCTCTTTTCCCCTTCCCCTTCTCTCTCTCTTTTCTCTTCTTTTGTTTTCTTCTCTTTTGTTTTTATGTTTTTTTGGGTATGTGAGGCATTTTCTCTCTCTCTCTCCCTCCCCCCCCCCTCCTCTTCTCTCTCTCCCCTCTCTCTCTCTTCTCTCTCTCTCTCGGTGTGTATGCATGTGAGACAAATCGCTCCCCTCGCTTCTCGCTCTCTCTCTCTCTCTCTTCTCTCTCTCCCCTTCTCTTCTTTTCCTTATACACACGGGGCTTTTGAAAAATTTAAATGGTTTGGAAAAAAAAGGGAAAGTAGAAAGGTAGGTAAGCAAGAAAGCGGGGGTAGATCGGGATTTACGTCCGTCCGTAGGAAGACTTTTTAGGGAGGGGGGGCAATCTAATATGTATTTTTAAATTAAAACGGATTCCCGTCGATTTTATGGAAGGCTTTCGGTGAATTTGGGATATGTAAATTTTCTACCTTTTTGGGAAACCCAAAAATGACCCCACAAGCACGGTGAGTTATTTGTTTTTGTTTTTGTTTTTGGTTTTTTTAATTTTGGTTTGGGGTTATTTATTTACGTTCTGGCCACTTGTGAAGGGTTTGTAAAACATCTTTATCGGATATAAAACATAAAAAATTTTATTTTGATATATGAGAGAAGGAGGAGGAGGAGAGAGAGAAGAGAGAGAGAGAGTAAAGGGAGGAAGGGAGAGAGAGAGTTGAGAGAGAGGGGAAAAGAGAGAGAGGTGTGCTTAAATGATTTAATCCCCTCAAACTAACAAGATATTAAGGGGGGGGGAGGACACTTACGACTTGACAAGGGCATCATTAAAATAAAGGAATAGATAACAATGAGAAAAAAACAAAACATCAGAACGTGATGGAAATTTAAATAAGGTTCATTCCATTTACACAAAAATCATTTTATATGGGTTTTACATTTTCACTTTTACACCCCCCCCCCCTGAAACGTTTTAATTTCCCCCCGGTTAGGGGGAAATTCCCTTTAGGGCCCCCCCCCCCCCCCCTTTCCCGCCCCACCATTCCCACCTCCCCAGTCCCAAAACACCTCCCACTCCCTTCCACAGTGGCCCCCTCCCTTCTCACAGTCTCCACGCCCTTCCCCATATCTCCACGCCCTTCTCACAGTCCCCCTCCCTTTTTCCAGTCCCCACTCCCTTCCCCACAGTGCCCACTACTTTCACAGTTTCCCACTCCCTTCTCACAGTTCCCCCTTCCCTTCTCAAGTTTTCCCCCCCTTCTCACAGTCTCCATTCCCTTTCACAGTCCCACTCCCTTCTCACAGTTTCCCCCTTCCCTTTCACCGTCCCCATTCCCCTTTTCCCCCGTCCCCATTCCCCTTTTACAGGCCCCCCTTCCCTTCTCACAGCCCCCCCTCCCTTTTTCACAGTCCCTCCTTTCACGTCCCCCCTCCCTTTCACAGTCCCACTCCCTTCTTACAGTTTCCCAAATCCCTTCGCACAGTTCCCCCTCCCTTCGCAAGTCCCCCCTCCCTTTTCCCCAGTGCCCCCTCCCTTCCCCACGTACCCACTCCCCTTTTCACAGTCCCCAAATCCCCTTTCACAGTCCCCAAATTTTTCCCTTTTCCCCAGTCCCCAATCCCCTTTTAAACCCGTCCCATTCCTTCTCCCGTCCCCACTCCCCTTTTCCCCCCCCATTTCCCCCTTCTTTTCACTTTTCCCCCCTCCCTTCTCCAAACCCCACTCCATTCTCACAGGTCCCCATTCCCCTTTCCCGTCCCCACCCCTTTACAGTCCACTTCCCCTTTCACGTCCACCCCTTCTCACATTCCCCCTTCCCCTTTTTTTACAGTCCCCAATCCGTTATTTACGTTTCCCCCTCCCTTTTCACCGTCCCCACTCCATTCTCACAAATCCCCTTCCCCTTTCAAGTTTACCCCTTTTTCAAGTCCACTCCCTTAAAACAGTCCCCCCTCCCCCCTCACAGTCCCCAATCCTTCTCACAGTTTTCCCAAATCCCCTTTTCACGTCCCCCTCCCCTTTCACAGTCCCCCTTCCCTTTCACAGTCCCCACCCCCCCCCACGTTTCCCCCTTTTCCCCTTTCCCCAGTCCCCCCTCCCCTTTCACAATCCCCCTTCCCTTCTCACAGTCCCCCTCCCCTTTTCCAGTCCCACCCCCTTCTCACAGGGCCATTCCCCTTTCCCCCCGTCCTATACCTTTCTCACAGTCCCCACACCCCTTTCCCCCCCCCCCCAAAGGGGGCCCCCCCCTCCCCTTTTCCCAGTCCCCCTCCCTTTTTCACAGTTCCCCCCCCTTCTTTAAAAGTCCCATCCCCTTTTCACATTCCCCCCTCCCCTTTTACAATCCCCTTTCCCCTTTTCACGTTCCCCCCTCCCTTTCAGTCCCCATTCCCCTTTTCAAAATCCTCAACCTTTCTCCAGTCCCCACTCCCTTTCAAGTTTCCCCCTTCCCCTTTACAGGGCCCCCCTCCGTTCTCCCCAAATCCCCATTCCCTTTTACAGTCCCTACTCCCCTTTTATGTCCCCTTTCCCTTTTCAACTTCCCCATTCCCTTTTCCAGTCCCCCCCCTTTCTTCAGTCCCTACCCCTTTCACAGTCCCCCCCCTTTTTTTACGTCCCTACCCTTCCCCCACCCCGTTCCCCCCCCCATATCCTGTGTCCACTCCTTTTTTTACACCTTACAGGCATCACCTCACAAAGGGAAAAACCCGTCTCCACCTCACAGCCTTTTAACTCAAACCCGGAAAAAACAAGGGCTACACCCTTTCGGGATTAAATCAAACAGGAAAAAAAAGTCTCAACCCCTTCCCGCCCTCAACTTTAAAAAAGAAAAAAACGGTCTCAACCCCAACCATCAACTCAAACAGGGGAAAAACAAGTCTCCCCACCTTACAGCCATCAACCCCCAAACAGGAAAAAACAGGCTCCCTTTATCTTTCTCCCCCGATCCGGGCCTCATTTTTACTCCAAGGGGATTTAACCCCCACCTGCCCGGCCCCCCCCTCCTCCCCTTTCCCCCTTCTTTTTCCCCGCTATCAAACAAAAACACAAAAAACACTCAACCACCCCAACACACACACACAACACACAACCCCACAACACACACACACACACACTGAGCTGCAAAAAACTTTTTACAAAGAAAAATTTAAAATAAACAAGGAAATCGATTCCAATTCTTCTGTCAATAAGTTCAAATTTTTTTTTCATCCCGGGAGCTTTATTTAAAAAACTTTTGCGGAAACATTTGTGGTATTTTTATTGTTGATACGGGATTTCTTATTCCCCTTTTTGTATGCTCAATATAAATCTATTTAAAGATGAATATTTTTAGACAAAAAGGGAAACAAACACTGGAAAAGAAAGTGCACTCATTTTTTCTTTACTGTGAAAAACTTGGACAGTAATACCCCCGTTCATGGTCATTTTTCAGTGTTTTGTGACCCCACATTAGGGCAAAACCTTTTTCTCTGGTTTATAAGCCAGTGTTTTTTGACCACACATTGACAGGGCAGTACCTTGTTTTTCTGGTTACACCAGTGTTTTTGACCCCAATTGGACAGTCAGTTCCTTGTTCTCTGGTCATACACCAGTGTTTTTTTACCCCCAATTTTGGGGGCAGTAAACCCTTTTTCTCTGGGCATACACCAGGGGTTTTGTGACCAAAATTTGACAAAAAACCCTTTTTCTCTGGTATTTCACCAGTGTTTTGTGCCCAAAAATTGGACAGTCAGTACCCTTTTTCTCTGGTCATTTCACCCGTGGTTTTTTGGAAAACCCCACATTGGACAGTACCACCTTGTTCTCTGGTTACACCCGTGTTTTTTGACCACACATTGGGCAGTCAGTACCTTGTTCTTTTTGGGCATAACCAGTGTTTTTTTGGCCCCCGAAATTTGGGCAGTCTTACCTTGTTCTCTGGTCATACACCAGTTGGGTTTTTTGACCACACATTTGGGCAGTCAAAAAACCCCTTTTTCTTGGTCATACCAGGGTTTTGTGACCACACATTGGACGCACTTTTTTCTCCGGTAACAACCCGTGTTTTTGACCCCACATTGGCAGTCAGCACCCTTTTTCTCTGGTATACCAAACCCCCTGTTTTGTGAACAAAATTGGGGCAGTCAGCACCTTGTTCTTGGTCATACACCGGTTTTATGACCCCACATTGGAAGTTCATTTCCCTTTTTCTCTGGTCATGCCAGTGTTTTGTGACCACACATTGGACGTCAGCACCCTTTTTCTTTTGGGGCTACACCAGTGTTTTTTACCACACTTGGAAGTCAGCACCTTGGTTTTTGGTCTACACCGTGTTTGGGGACCACACATTTTTTCAGTCAGTTCCCTTTTTTCTTGGGGCATACACCAGGTTTTTGTGACCACACATTGGACAGTCAGTAAACCCTTTTTTGGTTTACACCATGTTTTGTGACCAAAACATTGGGCAGTCAGTAACCCCTTTTTCTCTGGTCATAACAGTGTTTTTGACCACACATTGGACAGTCAGTACCTTGTTCTCTGGTCATAACCCCAGTGTTTTGTGACCACACATTAGACAACACCTTGTTCTCTGGTCATACACCAGTGTTTTGTGACCACACATTGGACAGCACATTGTTCTCTGGTCATACACCAGTGTTTTGTGACCACACATGGACAGTACCTTGTTCTCTGGTCATACACCAGTGTTTTGTGACCACACATTGGACAGTACCTTGTTCTCTGGTCATACACCAGTGTTTTGTGACCACACATTGGACATTACCTTGTTCTCTGGTCATACACAAGTGTTTTGTGACCACACATTGGTCAGTCAGCACTTTGTTCTCGGGTCATACACCAGTGTTTTGTGACCACACATTGGACAATCAGTACCTTGTTCTCTGGTCATACAGTGTTTGTGACCACACATTGGACAGTCAACACCTTGTTCTCTGGTCATACACCAGTGTTTTGTGACCACACATTGGACAGTCAATACCTTGTTCTCCTGTCATACACCAGTGTTTCGCAAGACCTAAAACTTGCGCTCTAACCCTAAAATTTACCAGATCTTCTCTCGTCATTTTTATTTGTTATTAAAGGCAGATACCTTTCTGTTTCAAACTAATATCAAAGGCACATTACCACGCATATTTATCATTCTCAACTTCTGAATGCCATTTTTGGGGTTTTTTTGCGACACAAAACAAGCCTTTCCGTAAATTTAAAATAAACCCCTCTTCGACACCAACACCTTGACACAGCCATACTGTCCCAACACCATCTTCTTTTACTGTTCCTTGTGTTTGATTCCAGATGCGTTTGTCTGCTTTTAACTGTATCAACAAGCTTGCCTTCATATTCTATTAGTCGGCAATGTCAGCAGTAATAACCAGTATTTAACAGTTTATTGCTATTCGACTGTACAATGGATACCTTCCCGTATGTCTGTATATCATTCTGTTCAAAAGTGTATGCAAAAATATGTACTTTTTCTATTAACCCTCTATCTTCCAACCCCCATATTTTTATTGCGTGTGTGTGTGTGTGTGTGTGTGTGTGTGTGTGTGTGTGTGTGTGTGTGTGTGTGTGAGAGAGAGAGAGAGAGAGAGGGAGAAGAGAGAGAGAGAGAGAGAGAGAGAGAGAGTGAGAGGACGAGGAGAGAGAGGAGAGAGAGGAGATCGACTGCGTCACAGATTAACAGTAACACACAGAAAACATGACCACTCGGACACCATCTTTCAGAGGTCTGTGGAATAGTTCCTAACATCGTAAACCGTCCCAGAACAAATACAGCTTTCCCAGATTTCAGTCTGTTAAACTCCTCAAACGGGGTTTTCAACCTCAAGAAGACAATTACTTCGGCATACGTACGCACTTTTACCCATGTGTGTGCGTGTCTGTAGTCTCAGATGGATATGACATCACAGCCTCACGAGGCGACGTTTCTCCAGACTTTCAGACAGTGTCATGAGACCGCGGATTTTTAACCTCCTGTAGAGCCCTGTATGAGTTGACACCCCACGACCGACTATAGCTGTACACCCTCTGGATGTCTACCTCGTTTAGAGAGCTCTGTCAGGTTAAACCGCCCGATGCCCAGAAGACCACAGGCCATAGATCTTTACCTCCTGTACAGACCTCTGTCAGTTGTCTACCCAATGTCCAGATCACAGGTCATAGATCTTTACCTCCTGTACAGACCTCTGTCGTTGTCTACCCAATGTCCAGATCACAGCCATAGGTCTTTACCTGCTGCAGAATCTGTCAGTTGTCTACCCAATGTCCAGTTCACAGGTCATAGATCTTTACCTCCTGTACAGACCTCTGTCAGTTGTCTACCCAATGTCCAGATCACAGGCCATAGGTCTTTACCTGCTGCAGAATCTGTCAGTGTCTACCCAATGTCCAGATCACAGGTCATAGATCTTTACCTCCTGTACAGACCTCTGTCAGTTGTCTACCCAATGTCCAGATCACAGGCCATAGATCTTTACCTCCTGTACAGACCTCTGTCAGTTGTCACCCAATGTCCAGATCACAGGCCATAGATCTTTACCTGCTGCAGAGACTGTCAGTTGTCTACCCATGTCCAGATCACAGGCCATAGGTCTTTACCTGCTGTACAGACTTGTCAGTTGTCTACCCAATGTCCAGATCACAGGCCATAGGTCTTTACCTCCTGTACAGACCTCTGTCAGTTGTCTACCCAATGTCCAGATCACAGGCCATAGATCTTTACCTGCTGCAGAGACTGTCAGTTGTCTACCCAATGCCCAGAAGACCACGGGACATAGCTCTGTACCTGCTGTACATAGGGACCTCGTTCACTGAAAACACACAGCTCACTATGACCTGTACAGGACATAGGTCTTTACCTGCTGTAGAGACATTGTCACGTGCGAGTACACCTGACAGGGGGGTTCTTAAACAGTGTAATGTGCAGTGGCAGAAACGGAGCGATCACTCAATCCCTCACACCACCAGACCACAAGAAAGAGGTTCCAACAATATTTTTACTTCACATTACAATCATTCACTCACACTAGCACTCCAGATGGGGTATGGGTCATAACAAAGAAGAGGAAAAACAGCGAGAGAAAAGAAAAAAAAAAAAAAATGGGCATAGAAGAGAACAGCACTATTCAGAACTATCTGACTTAGGGGACAAAGTAAATTGAATAGACCACAAAAACCCTCCAATTCCGGGGATCCCGCTAACTGTCCCAACCTAACCCACTAAAACCACTACAAGAACATTCAGCAAAATAACAGAAGAAAGACAGTATTAGAAACAATAATACATCAAACAGGACCTAACTCAGGGTTAAACAAAAACATAAATAAAAAAACGGATCAGTGACCGGCTTCAGGCCCACACACCCGCACGCCAAACCCACACCCACACCACACAAGACTGAAGACTCATCTTAGTCCATGCCCGAGGAGGTTCACCGTGGGAGGTGGATCCTAAGGGCGACGCCCGCAGTGGGCTGGGTCTTTCCAGTCCGAGGCGAAGGTGTCCCAGTGAAGGGTGAGGCACACTCAACAGTCCTCAGTGCAGCGACTGGTGCCTGGATACCGGATGGCGTCTGCCAGGTCCTGGGAGCTGGTCCTTCAGCCAGTCCAAGACGGAGCTGCCGGAAACAAATGGCGAAAATTTTCCCGCCCTACGGCGGAGATCAGTTCTCCAGATAGGTCATACACCAGGTTTTGGGGGACCCCCAACAAAATTTTGGGCCCAACGGGGCCCCATTTGGGTTTCGGCCTTGGGGAAAAATTACACCTTTTGGGTTGGTTTTTGGACCACAAAAATTGGGGACATTTTTTCCCCCCCAGGGTTTCCTTTTTGTTCCCCGGGTTTTTCCAAAAACCACCCGGGGTTTTCCCCAAAATTTTACCGGGACCTTTTTCTTTTCATTTTTTTGGGGAAACAGGCAGATTACCTTTCGGGGAAAACCCCTTTTTCCCAAAGGACATTCCCAGCAAACCTTTCTCTTCAATCCACCGGTTTTTTTGCCACACAAAAAAAAACCTTTCCGGTAAAATTTTTAAAATAAACCCCTCTTCGACCCCAAATTTTGGGGGACCAAAAGGAAAACCCCTTGTCCCAAACCCAAACCCAAATTTCTTTTCCCGGGTTCCCTTGGGGGGTTTGTTCCCCAATGGTTTGCCTGCTTTTAACTTTGTTAAAACAAGTGCTTCCATTTTTTTCCCTGTCAGAAAAGGTTTTAACCACAATTTTTAAAAATTTTGTTTGGGGTTACCGGGGTTACCACCTTTTCTTTTAACCTTCCTTTTTCCCCCAAAAACCCCTTTTTTGGCCAAAAATTTGGGCCCTTTTTTCTTTTCCCCTTTTCCCCTTCCCAACCCCCCAATTTTTTTGCTAGCCTTTTTGTTTTTGTAAATGGTGTTGTTTGTGGGTTTTGTGGTTGTTCTTTTGTAAAAGAAAAAAAAAAGAACCCAATTTCGAAGGGAAGGGGGGGTTGGGGAAAAAAAACCAAGCCCCGGAATTTGGAAAAAAACCCCCTCCGTCCCCAAACCTTAACACCCAACCCCCAAACATTCCATTTTCCGGGGGGTTTTCCCCAACCCGGTCTGTTGGAAATGTTAAAACCCATTTTCTAACCGTCCCCGGGAAAACCCTTAAAAAAGCATTCCCAGGATTTCCCAGTCTTAACCCCCATTTTTAAAAGGGGGGTTTTTTTTTTTCCCCAAACCCTTATTTTCCCCCCATAGTCCCCCCTTTTTTTTGGTGGGGGGTTGGGGGGGTTTTTTGTTAGAGGGGAAATTGAAAAAGGGGGAAAAGGGGGGGAAAAAAGGGGAAAGAAAAGAAGGGAAATGGAGGGAAAAATCCTCCGTCCGTTTACTCCACCCAAAAAACGCCCAAACTGGACACCTCTTTCTAAGTTTAAGGAGCCTCTCCGGGTTAAACCCGCCCCAGCCCAAAGGGCCCCGGGTTTTAGTTTTAAAAACCTTTCCCGATTTCTTAAAGAAGCTTCCCACAGTCCCGACCCAGGTCGGTTTTCCTAGTAAACAGACCCCCTGGCCTTTGTCCCCCCGACTTTCCCAGGGCCTTGGGGGTTTTTTCCTCCGGGGCCACTGTATTTACCCCCCCCCCCCCCTTTCCCCCCCCCCCCCCTCCCCCCCTTTAAACCCCTCCCCTTGGTAAACCCCCCCCCCCCCCCCCCCCCCCGCCCCCCTCCCCCCCCATCCCAAATTTTCCCCTCCCCCCCCCCCCCAAAGCCGATCCCCCCTTAGGCCCCCCCCAAACCCCCACCAACCCCTACACACCCAAATCTTCCTCCGTACCCCCCTCGCCCAGTTGCCCCCCCAAAGGTCCAGATCACGGGCCTAGGTTTTTAACCTGCGGCAAAATCGGCTTTGGTTTTCCCAATTCCAGACCCGGTCTTTGTTTTTCCCCTGTACCCCCGGGGGCATTGTCTACCCAAGCCCAATTCCCGGCCTTTGTTTCTTTCCCTTCCTGTACAGACCTCTGTCAGTTTCCCCCAAGGGCCAGCCCGGCCCATAGTTCTTTCCCTGCGGCGGGAACTGCCCATTTTTTCAAACCCAAGTCCCAACACGGGCCTGGGTTTTTTCCTCGGGACAGTTTTGGTCATTGCTCCCCAAGCCCTTTCCCACCCCATGGTCTTTCCCCCCTGTACAAACCTCTGTCATTTGTCCCCAATGTCCAATCCCCGGCCTTTAATTTTTCCCTGCTGCAGAGCCCCTGCCCATTTGTCCCCCCAATCCCAAAGACCACGGGACATAGCCGGGCCCGGGGGGGCCCTGGGACCCGTTCCCCTGAAACACACGGGCCTCACTATACCCCCCAGGACATAGGTCTTTACCTCTGTTGACTTTTTTCCCCCACGTGCGAGTACCCTGCCGGGGGGGGTTTTTAAACCCCGGTTGTGCAGGCAGAAACGGAGCGATCACTCCAACCCCACCCCCCCCCCCCCCCGGGGGGGTTTCCAAACATTTTTCCTTCCCCCCCTCCTTCCCTCACCAGCCTCCAGAGGGGGGGAAAGGGGCCCTCCAAAGAAGGAAAAAAACAGCCGGGGGAAAAAAAAAAAACAATGGGGCTAAAAAGAAAAAAAAGCACTATTCAGCAAAATGATTTTGGGGGACAAAGTAAATTGAATAGACCAAAAAAAAACCCCCCAAATTTAACCGGGGCCCGCCCCGCCCCCCCCTAACCCCCCCCTAAACCCCTCCCAAGTTTTTTCCCGCAAAAAACAAAAGAAAGACAGTATTAGAAACAAAAATACTTAAAACAGGCCCTACCCCGGGAAAAAAAAAACAATAATAAAAAAAAAGGGAATTCAGGGGCCGGGCGGGCCCCCCCACCCGCACGCCAAACCCACCCCCCACACCAAAACAAGCCCAAAGACTAAACCTTGGCCATTGCCCGGGGAGGTTCCCCGGGGGAGGGGCCCCTTTAAGGGCGAAGGGCCCAGGGGCTGGTTTTGCCAGTCCGAGGCAAGGTTTGTCCCAGGGAAGGGGGGGGCACCCCTTCAACGGTCCTCGGGGCCCGCGCCCGGGCCGGAACCGGTTGGCGTCTGCCAGGTCCGGGGAGCGGGCCCCTTCACCCCCACCCCAAGCCCCGGAGCTGCCGGAAACAAAGGGCAAATTTTTTTCCCCCCCCCCCGGGCGGAGACCCCCCTCCAAGGAAGTCATCTTTTTATCGTTTTTGGGGCAGGGGGAAACAGGGGGTCCGGCAGGGGGCATGTGAAGGGCCAGTCCGGGAAAAAGGTCAAAAATTTGGTTTTTCGTCAAAAAAGGGGGTAAAAAAAACATAAAACTTCCCCTTTTCCTTTGCTTTTTCCCTGTCTCAGGGGCTTTCCTTGAAACCGGCCCGGGCATCCCTTGTACAAGGAAACCCCTTGTCAAAATTTCCCCCAATTAAAACCAAACCCTAAAACCCCTCCTTACTTTTTCCCACAAAACATTAGGAAAAGGGGCCCAAAACCAGAAGGGAACCCACATGCGGGGGGTGGGCCCGGGAATTCCCCCCCTCCGTGGTCTAATGTCAACCCTTTTCGCAGGGAAAGCATTCCACGTCCGCCCGGGCCTATAAACCCCCAAGAAAAATGAAAAATAACATTTACGATATCTCCCACCCAAAAACCACAATTTTCAAGAAAAGCACTGCCCCACCGGGTTAATAAAAAAAAACCCAAAAAACCCCACACCCTTTGCCCAAAATTGGTATAAGAGACTTTAAACCCCGGCCAAAAAACCGAAATCCCCGCCTAAGGACCGAAAACCAAATTTGGAAGATATGCTTTCCCAACTTTTTCTACCACAAATGCTTTCTCGTTCCTTTTTCCAAAAATGGCCTCCCTTCTTTGGAACCCGTTACACCAGAAAGGGTGTGCGACCCAAACCCAAAATGAGGCAAAAAAAAACCTCTAAAACCGCTGAGGGGTTAAAAAAAACCCCAAATCCCCAAACCCAACGTCCAAACAGCCCATTTAGTTACCAAAATGGGGGGTGGGGGAAAGGGGTCCGTTTCCCCAGCCCAATAAAGGATGGCCCCCTCCTGAGGGCCCCCCAATGAAGTGGCCTCCAGGTCGGGGGATGACCAAGGTGCTTCTTCCCGCGGGCCGGGGTAGGGACCCCCAGAGGGGGAAAAAGGGGGAACCCTTTCCCTTTCCCCACCAAGGGTAAAAGGGCCCGTTCCACGAAAACCCACTCGAAGGGGTTTCACAAAGGTTTCCCGCTGGCGAGATAGAAAATCCCCTCCGCCCCCGGTTGGAAACCGGGGCCCACACCCCTCGAAAAACCCCAAGAGGGCAACCAGTAAAAAAACCCGATCCCCTTTTTCACCTGACACCCGCTGTTTGAACCCCTTAAAAAACCCCTTTAAAAACCCCCAAAAAAAGCTTTAAAAGAAAAAAATGGAAAAGGAAGGGGATGGGGCGAAACCCCCGGGAGGAGCGCCCCCCGGAAACACAAAAAGACCCGGGCAACCCCCGGGCCTTTGTGTAAAGATGTCACTGGTAACATTTTCCCTTTTACGGGGTTTGGAAAGAAATAATTATCTTCAAAACCCAAAAGTATTTACGCCTCCAAATACCCCCAACCAAGGGGTTGGGCCACGGGCACAGCCTATCCCCGCCTCCAAACGTTCGTACACCACTTTTTGTCCAACTTTAAAAATTCCTCATTCCAAATTTAAACTCAACTCCACCGGCTGGGGACAGCCCCCTATCCTCCCCCCCTCTAAAAGGTTTCACCAGGGCCCCCTCTGGGCCCTTTGGCAACCCAAAGGGCACTGGAGAGGGGTAGACGGGTTTGGGGGCACGGGGGTGATAGCAAGACGGCCGGGGGGGTTTTGCTTTCGGGGGACGCGGACAGCCATCCGCCCGGTGCCTGGGGGCACTCCCTGGGGCGGGCCCTTCATCTGCAGCTGAATTCCTCCAGGTCACCGCCGGTCAATAAACTTTCCGGGTCTGGAAGCCCAGTGCGCGAATTCCCGGGCCCTTTGGGGCATGGAAGTCCCCAAAGTGTGGCCCAACTTGTCGGCACTTTTTTCATGGGGTGTTTCCCCGGCCTGAAATCGGTAAACCCTTTTCTCCAAGGCTGGGGCTGACTGCAAAAAACCCCTTCCCCTTTGGACGGGCCCATTGGGGTTTCCCTTCCCGTCACCTGGACTGTTCCCCGCCCCGGGCCCTCCCCACGGTTACCCCACCAATTCCTTTCACCGATTCCCCTGAGCCCCGGGGGTTCGAGCACCAAAGGATTTTCAGAAAAAGGGTTTTCAGGCTTTGCCAAAGGAGGGTTCCTTTTCACATGCTTTGCTTTCTCTGCTGTTTTCATACACCGGGTACCTTTGTCACAGGATGCTTTGTTTTCCGTTTCCCGGGTTTAAACGGCCCCGGGGTTGTTTGACTCCCTTCATTCGCTCTCATTTCAGCGCTTGTTCGACCCCATTTGGGGTCTCTCCTTCATTTCCCCAAACCAGGGGGTTTTCACTCCCCGGGTTTGCAAAACCGGGTTTTTTCAAAACGCCACGGCATCCTGGGCCGGCCCTTTGGAGTTGTTGGGTGGCAAACTTTGTAGTCCCGGCCAGGCCCTTTGGATTTTTGGGGGAGGGACCCTTTTGCTCGCCCCTGCGCCCGGGTTGGGGACCCTTTTTGAAAAAACCCATCCCTTAAATTCGGGGGCTTCAGGGGGGTTTTCCCTTCCCTCCTCTCTCGGGTGTTTTGGGGAACGCGTTTTGGCAGCCACAAAACTTCCCCGGCAACTCCAAAAAAATCCCCCGACTTGACCCCCCCCCCAAAGCAAAATGAATTGCCTATCAGAAATGGTACCCCGGTCGCGAAGGGTCTGCCCACACCTTTCCTTATAAAAGGCTTTAGATAAAACACCAAACTTTTTAAGGGGTTTTTTCCCTTGGGATAACCGCCCCGGCATTGGGCCCCACTCTTCCCTCGGTGCCCCAAAAGGGGGACAAAATGCTCGTAAATTGAAATCCCCTTTTGCTCCTTGCCCCAAATATTTTTTCATTTTCCCCCCTTGCCACCCCCAAACCAAAGGAAAGTTGGAATGAGGGGGGATGACCTCACCTCCCTTTGCCCCCTAAAGTCCCAAATCGGTTTTTCCCTTGGGTCCTTCCTCGGGGGAAAACCCCGAACAAAACCCCCCTTTTTCCCCAAACAGGGGAAAGGGCAAAGTTTGGGCTTGGGTCCGACGTTCCTGGGGGCAAACCATCGTTTGGGGGGAGGGTGCGACGGTTTGAATTCAGGGGACTCCCATCGGGGGGTTTTCCTTTACGGATTTTTGGTGCACACCCGGGTAGGACACCGCGTCTCGGGTTCCGCCCCCTCGTTTCCCCGGGCGAAGGGTTTTTGGGTTTCCCCTTTCACCCCCAAACTCCCGTTCCTGAGCCCCGGGAAACCAGGGTTTTGCCCAAAACAACCTTTTAAAAACCCCCTTTCTGAGGTTTTCAATCCTTTTCCCATGGTGCCCCCGGGGTTTTTCCTCCGACGGGGAAAATTTTTTCCCTTTCAAAAGGGTTTTTCCTCTTGTGCGAAACTGCTTTCGGTGGGTTTTGGATTTGGATTGTTTTAAATTTTAATTTCCTTCACAACGGGGTGATTTTAAACTTAAAAAAAAAAAAAAAAAAAAAGGTATGGCAAGTGCTTATATGAGTGCCGTGTGGTCCCTGCATGCGCGCCCCCGTAATTTTGTGTGTGGTGTGGGGGGGTGTGTGTGTTTTGTGTGTGTGGGTGTGGGGGGGGTTTTTGTTGGGGCGTGTGGGGGCCCCGGTCCCGTGTGCGCGGGTTTTGGGTGGTGTGCCGTGTGTGTGCTTTGTGCGCGGGGGGCGCGCCCCACGGCCACAAGCAGGGAAAATTTGCCAATTTAACCCAAAAAATTTTTGGGGGAAACCCCCCAATTACAAAAAAAAGAATTAAAACAGCCCCGGGGTTACCCTTTGCTTTTAAATAAATTTGGGGGGTTTTTAAAGTATTTTTTTGGGAAAGCCCCAAAGGGAATAAATTTCCACCCTTTGGGGAATTTTTAGATGGGTTTGAATTGGACATTCAAAAAAATAGGGAAAATTGGTAAGGGGAACCCACAACCCCTTTCACAACCCTTTTAAAAATTTTTTGGGGTTTCCACTTTTTTTAAAAAACGCATTTTTAAAAATTTATTGGGAAAAATGATTTTTTGCATAAAAACCATTTTCCCGTTTTTTGCAGGGGGGTTTTCCCTTTTTCCCTACAATTTTTTTAAAATGGAAATTTTTTCATGTTTATCTAATTTTTAATCCACTTTCGGATTTTTCTAAGAGCACCCCTTTTGCAAATTTTTTCACTATTTCTTTTGGCCTAGATACCAAAATGAAGGGGGACCGGAAAACCCCCTCTCCCAAATTTTCCTTTCGCCAAAAACTTTTTTGGATCAAAAATTTTATTTTCAAAAATTGTTTTTCCCTTTCCCCTTTGCCCCCCCAATTTTCGTAAGCTAAAAAACAGTTTTGGGTCAAAAACAGATTAGAATTGTGTAAATTGCCACATAAAGTTTAATATCCAAGAAAAGGCCCCCAAAAGGTTTGGCTATATTTCCCGAGTGAAAACTAAAAAAGTTTTTTCCTAAAAAAAAGGGATTTTTTTGGTTTTAAAAAACCCCGGGAATTACAAATCCGCCCCGTTAAGTTCAAAAACAAACCCCTCCGTGTAGAATTTTATGATGTGGATTGTGTTTTAAAAGATTTTCTTTGTTCTACGGGGGGTTTTCCAAATTAAAAATTTTTCCTTTTTTTAGGGAATTTAATAATCGATATAAAAAATTTGGGAGAATATGCCCCCTTTTAGGAACGGGGCAAGTTGGGGTTTTTTGAAAGGGTCCAATACGAGGTCAATTTTTTAAAAAAATCATCATATAATTTCGAAGGGGGCTGCGGGTTTAAAGAAAATTTCGGCCCCTTTTGGGAAAATCCTTTTTGGGAACAAAAGATTTCATTTTTTTTACTGTTTGAACAGAAAGACCGGGTACATTTTGGGCTGTTGCTGTTGCGTTGACCCACAAGGACAAAATTACCCCTTCCGGGATTTTTAAAAAGTTTTAGAATGTCCCGGGAACCCCGGGGGGCCCTTTTAAATATTTTAAACTATCTTACTTTTTTAACCGCTTAAATTTAATTTTTTGAGAAGCTGAAAAATTTTCTTCCTGCCCGGGAAAAAGTAAAAGGGAACGCCCAGACAAATAGAAAGAGGTACACGGTTTTGGGGAAACCTTGCCCCCCACGTTGAGCACGGGTTTTTTTTTTGGGAAAGAACCTTGTCGGCTTTTTTTTATAAGAACTCAAAGGGAAAACCCTTTTTTTTAATTTTAGGAGGAAATAAACACCAAAAATTTTTAAAAACTTTAATTGGATTTTGGAAAGTTTTATTTTTAGCAAAAGTTGAAAAAAATTTTGGGGTTTTTCCCCCCTTGTTGAATAACAAATTGTGTCTTTTCCCCTTTGATTTTCTATCCATTTCTTTTCATTTTTTTTATTCGGGGGGGGCCAATTTAAATTTGATTAATTTTTGATAATTTTGGGTTTTCTTTTATTTTCTTTTTTTTATTTTTTGTTTTCCCTCCCCATTGAAAATACCTGGCCTTTTTTGGAAACCCATATACTTTTAGCCCGTATTTTGGGAAGATGTAAATTAAATTTGGGAAATAGAATAGGTGCAATAAGGAGCCCGGAGGGACCCAAATTTGCCCAATTTTTTTTAAAACGAAGGTACCATTTCCCAAACCCTTGTTAAAAACTGACTCCAATAAAAATTTTTGAACGAAACTTTGACCATTACCCCCAATTTTTTCAATTTAAATAAAAAAACCCAAAAATCCCCGCCACTATCGTTTGCTTTTCAAATGTCAAAGAAAGTAGCAAGAGTACTTTTTCTACGAGCAAATTGTTTTTTAAATTGATTTTTCCCCCGTTTTAAAAGGTGACGATTGTACTTTATTTTCTGAAACCGTTGAGGGGGGGAAATTATGTTTTTTTTTCGAAATAAGTAAAATGTTTTTTTTTCAACATTTTTTTCCATTTTTTTTTCCAATTGGAAAATTTTAAATAATAGTGGTGATAATACCCCTTCCCAACCCAGGACCTTGTTTGGGGGAACTGGTTTTAAAACCACTACCCTTCCTTCCCCCAAAAGTGGAAAGGTTTCCTTTCCCCCCCCCCCTTTTGGGTTTAAAACGAGGGAAGAAATTTGCTTCCACAAAAAGGGAAAAAGGGGCAAAACCCCCAATTGAAAAAATTCCCCCATCCCCCAAAACCACTTTTCTTTTTCGAGGAAAGGGAAATTAGTGTTTTTTTTAAATTCTTCAAGGGTTATGATGAAAGTAATAAGGGTTTTGGGGGAAGCCTGTGGGATCACATAAGTATCCTTTTTTCCTCTTTTCTCTGAAAATTTTTGGTATCGGGTTTGAGTCAGGTGATTTTTTTTTTTTGGGGGGGAAAAAAAAAACCTTAAAAAAAAAAAGGCGCCCCCGGTTTTTTGATGATTTTTGGAAAGAATTTTTTTCAAATTTAATAGGATATAAAGGGTAGAAAATATTTTGGTTTTTTTTTAACTCCTTTACCTTTTCCCCATACCTGGGCTTTGGCCCTTTTGATGAAATTTTTGAATGAAAAAAAATTGAAAAGAGACGGGGGGGGCTTTGCACAACCCGGTTACGGGGCTTTTTGACGTTTTTTCAAAATATTTTTCACCCTTCTACTTTGACCAGTTTTGGTTTTTTTTTTCTTTTTTTTGTAGGGTTTCTGCGCCTCTTCATTCCCCAACATTTCCCCCAATTTTTTCTGTAGAAAAACACTTTGGCATTAAATTTCTCAGCGGCAGATAAAAGTTTTAAAATTGGGGTTTAAAACCTTCAATACCGGGGGGAGTTTTGGGGCGTTTAGAAAAAGGGTTATCAAATAAACCCCCAGTCGCATTATTGTAAAAAAATTTTTGGGTTTTTTATCTTCACTTCTGTTCTTCATAAACCTATTTCATTTTTTTTCACCCCAAGGGAAAATGATCCTCCCAAAAGGAAACCTGGGTCCAAGTACATGGGGCCAATCGGGGAAAATTTTGCGGGCCGAGGGGGTTTTGGTCATCCCTTGATATATCAGGCCCTCTGTTATGTGCCCCCTACTTAATACAAAAATTAGAACAACAATATTTTCTAAAAAATCAAAGGGAAAGATATAAAAAAGCAATGGGTTCCCAAAAGGGGAACCCCGGGGGGAAACCCACCCCAAATTACCCCTTTCTTATTTACTTTGGGAAAGATGTTTTTCCAATCGGGTTGTCAGATTTGGCCCATTTGGTGAAACCCAGAAAGTATGTTTAAAACTAAAATCTTTGTTCACCTTTCCCGAAGGGAATTTAAACCAAAAAAGTTTTAAATTTGCCCTTATTGAATGTTTTTGAATTAACTTTAGGGACGGTAACCCATTCTATCCCCCCTTAAATTGCAGTTTGAACACTTTTGGTTGACCACTCCCGGCTAAAAAAGGTGGTTAATAAAAACCACGAAATTTAGGTAATTTAAAAGGTTAAACCCCTTTAAAGGGTTGGGAAGGGCCCCAAATGCAATAGTTTTTTAGAATAGATGGTTTCCCCTTTTTTAAAGAAAGGGTTTTTCACTATTGACCCTGGGGGCCTTTGGGATTTTTAAAAGAATTTTTAGCTAAGTTCTTTAAAACCCGCAATTTAAAAATTCTATGTTTTTCCCCCAAACTTTTTGGGTTATGACTTTGAAAGAAAAAAAAATTAACCATTTAAAATAGGGACAAAGATAAAAACCGAAATCGAGATTGACTGTAAACAGCGGAGGTAAAAGGGACGAAGTTTAGTAAAACCCAAAGGGACGGGAAAGGCGGAGGAAAAACCTTGGCAACGGGAACAAAAAGGCGGGGCCCCCGTTTTTTCCAAAAAAACATTCCATGCGGGGTTTTCCCCGGGCCCTCGCGTGGGGCTCGCTCCTCGGGTCGGGGGGGTAAAAACTTTCCGTCATTGTGGACTTTTCTGTTTTTCCACCCAACCTTTAGGAGACAAAGTAATTCTTTCTGTCATGGGTTTCGGCGGTCATTGGTTGAACAGTCTTTTTTAAATGTTTTAGGTTTTAGGGGGGGCCCCAGGACCCGGGACTTCACGACGGGGGGTTTGGGAAACGGCCTTTGGCCCTTTGACGCTTTCTGCATTCCTTCGGTTTTTTCCCCGGCCCCTTTCCCCTTCAAACTTTCCCCCTCCACATGGGGAATACCATTCGGGCGGGATTCAGAGATTTTTTTGGCCTCCTTCAGGCGCGTGGGCAATGTCCCCGGTTAGGGTTTTTTCCCCCCTTTTGCCCCTGCAGCCCGTAGGGACAAAAGTCTCCGAGCCCCACCTTTTTCATGTTTCCGCCCTTTTATCAGGGGGGACACGGGCAAGTCGCCCCCAATGTAAAAACCGGAATGGTCTTTTTTTTTGGGGGTTTGTCCCCAAAAGTTTTTGGGGGGGGACTTTTTGGGTTGGGGAAGACTTGAGTTTTTTTTTTTTGTTCCCAAAAGGGGGTTACGTAATTTTCGCAAAACCCTTTTTTAAACGTTGCTTGACCTTTACGCCCACAATTCATTTTTGGGTTTCTTTTTGGTTTTGTTCATTTTGGTTTTTTCGGTTTTGGCCAAGGGGTACGCTTGGGTTAAAACACAAGCCCTTGTTGGGTTGGGGGGGAATTTTTCCCGGGCCAGGATTTTTGTGAAACTTTTTGCATAAGAGGGGGTGAGGGTGCGAGGATGTTTCGGGGGAATTGGGGCTGACGGCGACACTTTCGCTTTTGGGACTTAAAGGGTTAGATTAAATTTTTTTCGTCGGGTTTTCAACTATTTTCCCGAAAAAAGATTCTTTTCCGCAGGGGCCAAAAGGATTTTTGGAATCTTTTCGTGGATACTTCCCGTTTCTTTTTTTGGGGCTGCCCTTCGGCGGGGCCTTTAGTCGGCGGGCCCGGACCGGACATTTTGGGGGAAACCCAAACGGAAACCCCCCGCTTCAAAACATTCAAATTGGGTTTTTACGGGCAAAGGAACTTTTTGGGCAACAGCAAAAAATTTTTTCCATTGGAAAAGGGTTGGGGCTTACCTTTTCCATTTCTTTTTTTTGTCATCCAGGTCTATTTTTCTTTAAATTTACAAAAAAATGGGCTCCCTTTTGCTCTTTTGGGTGACAGTGGCCGCCATTTTTTCCCTCTTGTGGGCCCACAGCAGTTTGGTGCGGGCCCGGCGAAGACCCGCTTTAAAACTCGGAAAAGGGAAGCCCGGGGGGAAAATGTCAAACACACCCCCTCCTTACCCTTTCCCCTTTGTAAAGGCAAATGATGGGAAAAGGGGTTTTTAACCTGGTGGGAAGCGGGTACGCAGCAGAAACCCCCCTCAAAGGGCTCGATGTAGGGATCTATGTTTTCGCTAGACGGTAAAACCGGGCTTTTGTACGGGGGGGGAGCCCCGGAAAAACCCCAGCCCCTAAAGAAAACCGCATTTTCCCGAGGATCAGACCATCCCGGGGAAGCAACCACAGACTGTGTTTCGGGGCATCTAACGGGGAACAAATGCGGGCCCGGGGAGGCTTTCTCTTTCCCCTTCAAAAGGCCTCAAAGCCCAAAACTTTTTCTTTTTGGGGGGCCCCCCTTTCAAGGGGGTTCTCTTTTTTCCTCCGCTCGCCCCCGGGCCCCCTTTCCCCATCTCCCTCTCCTCGCCGTTTTCTCCCCTCCCCAAACCTCCCCCCCATCCCCTTCCTCTTTCGCCTCTCCTCAAAATTTCCTCTCTTCCATCCCCCTTTTCCCCTTTGGGCCTCTCCCCCCTTTCCAAATTTCCACCGGGGGGCTTTGGTTTCCCTCTCCCCCCTTTTCCCTCTTTGCCCCTTTCTTCCCTTGCCCCCCCCCTTTGGGCCCCCTTTTCCCCCTTTCCCTTTTCCCCCTTGGCCCTTTTTCCTCCTCTCAAACCCAACAAGGGACCCATCCCCCGGGCGGTCCGGAGGAGGAGGAAAGGGCAAAGGCCAAAAGCGGGGGTCTTCCGAAAAAACGGCGGGGGCGGGGCCCGGGACCGGAGGGGGCCAGAGGTCGCCTCGGGGGGAGAGTGCCCCAGGGGGGTATCCCGGGATGGGGAAAACTGGGGTGATGGGGGCCAAATCCCCCCAGAAAAAAAACCCACGCCCGGGGGTAGTGGGGCCATCGTCGCCTGATCAGGGGGCTCCCCACCCCGGGGAAAAATTCCTACCCCCCGGGGTCGGAAAGCGGTGACCCGGGGCGCCCTTTCGCCCCCTTTTTCCAAAGGACAGAAAAAAAAACTCACAGACCCGGGAAACCGAATCACTAAGTGATACACAAATTTGCAGGGCCAAACGCAAACTGCCAACAAAAAACCCCCACGAAGGGTTCCGAGGTGGGGTCCCCCGCACTTTACCGGGGGCGACTACTCGAGGGTCACAAATTTTTGGGCCCCCACCACAAGCCAATGGGTTACAACGTTACCAAGGGTAAAAATTTTCCATGATTCTTTTAAAAGTCACGGGGGTTTGAAGAGAACTACCCCAAAATTTCCCAAAAGGAAAAAAAAAACGCCCCATTTTAAACCATGGTCAAATAGGGTAAAAACCAAACCGGGGGGGTTTAAACCCACCTTCACCAAGATGCCCAACCCCACTAAAAAATTTACTGAATGAAAAAGGCCAAGGGGATGAAAAGGCCAAAAGGTTGGACCCCCCAAACAAACCCACAGCAAGGGTTTTTAAACCCAACAAACCCAAAAATGGTCCCCCCCAATCTTTCCAAAGCCCAAAGGGCCCTAAAAGATATCACCCAAAAAAGGCAAAGGGCCCAGAATGGGGCCCAAAAGGGGGTAACCCTCAAAAACGCCCCCCCAATTCCCCCAAATTCAGCTGTTCCCCCGCGAAAAAAATTTTCGGTAGAAAACTTTCCCAAAAAATGTAACAAAGACAAAAGGGAAATTTAAAAACCCTGTACCAATTTTTTTCCCCAAAAACGTAAAGGAGAAAGCCCCCACCTGCGCCTTTTGGACTTTTGAAAGTAAAACCCCCAGACAAAAACCCGTGGGTTCCATTTAAAGGTTTTTCCCCAAGAAAAGGGGTTTAATTTGGGAAACCCAAAAGTCAGAAATGATGTTTTAATGTTTGGGGTTTAAATCCCCAAAACCCTTAAAATTTTGAAAAAAAAAGGGGCTGCCAGGGAACCCAATTGGGGCCGGCAAGATACGGGCCACACTAAACCCCCCCGCTGAATCGATTCCCAGGCTAAGCCCCTAAGAAAAGAAAAATAACCCCTTTCAAAAAATAACCCGCGTTCCCCCAAAAACCCCCCCCTAAAGCGGGATTTTTTTTCCCCCAAATTTCCAAAGAAGGGTTCCCCCCTTTGGGGGTTTACATTCCCCGCGGGAGAAAAACCCCTTTTCCCCGCCCCCGGTCCGAAAAACATGGTACCGCTAAACATTTTTCCTTTTTAGGGCCCCCAATACCCAAAAGGGGGAAATAAAATTCCAACCCGTGGGGGAATTACTAAATTTAACCCCCCCCAAGAAAACCCATAAAGGGAAAAACAACGCCTGCCCTTTGCCCGGGGGCCCAAAACCCCCCAAAAAATTTCCCCCTGGGTCCCCCCTATACTGGACCCCTGTTGTTTCTCAAAAGTTTAAGGCCTTTCCCCAAAAAAGGGAAAAAGGAATCAAAAACCAACCCCCAACGGGAATTTTAACTAAAAGCGTTACCCAAACCACCCCTTACCCAAAAGAGCAAAGCAAAAAAAACATCAAAAAACCCGCATGGGCCCGGGGGGGGAAATTGGGGGGGAATTTAAACAAAACCCCTGGGGGGGGAAAAGGGCCCAAACACAACCAAAATTTCCACTGGGCCCTGATTTTAACCCCCGGGAAGCCCAGTGCCCCCCAGGGTTTCACAGGCAGGGCGCCCCGCCCCGTTCAAAACAGGGGCCCAAACGAGCGGGGCCAAAAATTCCCGGCAACACTTTTTCCCCCCAAAACCGGGAAAACACGTGTTTAACCCCCTGCTCGGTCAGAATGGGGACGGTGGGGGGGGGGGCCCCAAAAAAACCCCCGGGGCCCCTTGGAAAGGCCCCCTTTTTGGGTTGACCCCCACCCGGCCAAACCCCCCCTTCTCAACCCCGGGACTGACAAATTTTTTCCCACCCCCCCACGGCCCACAAATTGGGGTTTTGGCCCCAAAAAAGGCCCAAACCCTCAGCAGCTAGGGAAAACCCCAAAAAAACGCTTGTAGGTGCCCCTGAAAAAGGGAAAAAGCCTTCAACAAAGGGCAATTTTTCCCCTTGATTTAACCCCCAGACCACAACCAGTGGTAAAACAAATAAACCCCCCCCCAAATTTTTAGTCTTTCCTTTTTTTTGGGGAAACCCAAAGTAGATAACCCGCCCGGCCCGGGTTTCGCCCCCCCCCCGGTTTCGGAATGTGAAAAAGTTCCCCCATTTTGGAAAAAGCCCCAAAAAGCGGGGCCCTGCCACATTCCCTTACACCCGGGTCGGGGGCGGGTCAGGCAAAGGGCAGCCCAAAAATCCTTAACAGAAAAAGCCCGTTATCGCGACGGGGGCCCCCGAAAGGGAACCTTTTTCCTAAGCCCCCCCCCCCCCCTTTTTTCTCCACCCGCCAAATTCTAACAAAGGGGAATGAAAAAAAAGGAAACGGAACCAGCCCCAATTAGCCGGGGGTTAAGCCAAAACAAAACACAGGAAAAAGCAAACCCGGACGGCCGGGAACCCGGGGTTTTCCCGGACCCGGGAATCGCTCCCGGACGCCCCCCCCCCCCCGGGTCCGCCCGGGGGTTCCCACTTTTTCTAGAACCCCCCCCCCCCCCACGCAAAACCGAAGAGAGTAGACAAATCCTCAAGGGGGGGCGGAAGGGATTTAGAGTGTCGCTTTTCCCACACCAAAATACACTTTCCCGTACCCCCCCCTTTTCCCACCAAATTGTCCCGTGCGGTCCCTGACAGGGGGGGTTTTTAAACAGTTTTTTTGGGGGGGCCTGGGGGAGAAACGGCGCCCCCCTCCCCCCCCCACCGCCCCCCGGGAAAAAGGGAGGTTCCAAAAAATATTTTTATTAAAATTCCCAATTCATTCCCAAACTGCACTCCAGAGGGGGTATGGCCCTAAAAAAGGGAAAGGGGAAAAACAGGGGGAGAGGGAAAAAAAAAAAAAAAGGGGCCATAGGGGAAAAAAAGCCTTTTCCCAGAACAAACGGGCCCTTGGGGGAAAAAGAAAATTTTGAAAAACCCAAAAAAAACCCCCCCCAAACCCGGGGGACCCCGCCCGTCCCAACCCCCCCCCCATCCACACGAAATTCAGCAAATCCCAAAAAAAGGGCCGTTTAAACAATAATCCTAAAACCACCCCTACTGGGTTTTTAAAAAAAATCTAAAAAAAAAAGGGTTTCGGGCCCGGGTTCGGGCCCCCCCCGCACGCCAAACCCCAAAACCCACACCACAAAGATAAATAAACTTAGTCCATCCCCCGGGGGAAAGTTCACGGGGAGGGGGTTTCCAAAAGGGCAAACGCCCCAGTGGGGGGGCTTCCTCCGGGCGAAGGTGTCCCAGTGAAGGGTGGGCACCCTTAAACCGTTCAGTCCCAGCGCTGGGTGCCGGTTTACCGGATGGCGCCCGCCAGGTCCGGGGATGCGGGTCCTTCAGCCCCCAAACCCGGGAGCGGGCCCCAAAACTGGCGAAAATTCCCCCCCAAAAGGGGCGGAAATCGCCAGGGAAAACTTTTTTAATCGTTTTTGGCGTGGTGGCCCATTTGGGCCGGGAAATGCGTCAGTGTAAGGGCCCCGGCCCGTAAAAGGTCAACAATGTCTTCGCCCAAAAAAGGGTAAATAAACTAAAAACTTTTTCATTTTCCTTTTGGGTTTTAACCCTGTACTCATGGATCCGGGACCGGGTCCCCCTTGAAAACCCGGGACAAGGAAAATTTCCCGGGAAACTCCCCAAAAAAAAACCCCAAACAAAAAACCACCCTACGTCTTTTCCAAAAACATATGGGCCAAAGGGCCCAAAAGGGAGAAGGGAACCCAAAGCGGGGGGTAGGGCCCGGGAAATTCCACACTCCTTTTTAATTCCAGCCCCGGTTCGCCCCCTATGCTTTCCACGACCCGTCCTTTTAAAAAAACCCAAGAAAAATGAATCAACATTTACGATTTCCCCGCTCAAACACAAAAACAAAAGGGGCACTGCCTCAACCGTGTAAAAAAAAAGAAAACCAAAAAACCAGTTTTCCAGGGCCCCAAAAGGGTGAAAGGACCAACCTGACCCCAAAAGTCCCGTTCCCTAGCCGTTTAAGGCCGAAACGAAATTGAAGAAATGCTTTCCAAACAATTTCCAACCAAAATCTTATCCCTTTCCCAAAACCGCCCCCTTTTTTTTTGGGGAAACTTTTTCACCCCCCAAAAAAGGTTTGGGGCGGCCCAACACAAAGGCCAAAAGAAAAACCCTTTTCCCCGCGGAGGGGTTTAAAAAAAACCCCCAAAAAACCCCAAAACCTGTCCAAAAAAACCCAAAATATTTTCCCAAAATGCGGGTGGGGGGAAAAGGTCCGCCTGCCCAGCCCAAAGGAAGGAGGCAGCCGAAAACCGGGAGGGGGCCCCTTTTTAAAGGGTGGACCCAGGTCAGGGATGCCCAAAGGGGCTTTTTCCCGTGGCCCGGGTTGGGGATCCCGAGGTCCCCGTGGAATTTTTCCCTTTTCCCCCAAAGGGGTGAAAGAAAAGGTTCCCCCCGCCCCCAAACGTCAAAGGGGGTTCAAGCGGGAAAGGGCCCCGGGCAGAGTAAATCCCCGACTCCAAGGTTCGTAAGCGGGTCCCACACCACCGCCCCCCCAAAATGGCCCCAGAAAACAAAACACCCCACCTTTGTCACCTGCCCTCGGGGGGGGAACCCCGGGAAAAAACGTAAAAGAACGAAAAAAAAAGGGTTTTAAGAAAAAAAACGGAAGAAAGTATTGGGGGGAGGGAGGGGAAAATCCCGGGCCCGTAGGCCACCAGGAAAACCCCAAATAGCACACGGGCCCAACCCCGGGCCCAAGGTAGAAAAGAGGGCCCGGGTAACACCCCCTTTCCCGGGGTTTTGAGAAAAAATTGAAATTTAAAAACCCAAAAGTTTTTACGTCCGTGACAGACATTTTTTCCGGAGAAAAACCACGGGCCAACTTAACCCTTTGAAAATTGGGGGGGGAATTCTGTGGAAACATTTAAACCCTTTTGCCTTTGGCCTCAAACCCTCCGTAGAGAAGGGCACAGTGCCTAAAAACTATTTCGCCCGGGGGGCTCAAATTTTTGGGGGCGAAAAAACCCCAATGCACTAAAGTAATAAAAAGGGGGGGGGCCCCCTTTTTTAAAAGAAAACCACACTGCATTTTAAATATGGCCCCTTTGGCTTTCCCTCCTTTGGGAAAACCCCAATGGCGCATTTATTTCAAGAAAATTGGCCCTTAACCCCTTTTATAGAACCCCGGGGCCCCCTTCTAATTTAGCCTTTGGGTCCTTCCTTTTTTGGGAATCTCCCAGGGGGAACCCGGTCCCCGTAAAGGTACAGCCATGGGGGGAAAATTGTCCTTTTCTTTGGGGTTTAAAACTATAAATTTGAAAACCACGAATTCCTTACGAATTGAAAACAGACTTCAAAACCGTCCCGAGGTAGACTTTTCTTTTTTGGGGACTTTCCAAATGGAAAGCACGTTCCCAAAAACCTTTTTGATCGTTTTTTCCTTAAAATTTTTGTGAACAAAACAGTGCCCATTTACTATTTAGCCCATTGGGTCCCCAAGGCCTTTAGAAACCCAAAATTTCACAAAATTAGGTAGACCTTGGCTCTAACCCCTTGGGGAAAACCTACCCGGGGAACCCCACGGTCCACGGGACTTTTGCGGGCCATAGGGGTCAAAAATTAGGGCCCGGGGTCACGGGACCATGTTGGGCGGACGTGGACGTGACTGTCCTCATCGCCGTAGTCTGCTCCAGGTGGCAGACTTGAGGCAAAGCCAGGTTCTTCACTGTCCATTTTGACCACCCTGCATGTGGTCACTGAGAGAGGATCCAGTGTTGTCAGGTTCTTCACTGTCCATCTTGACCACCCTGCATGTGGTCACTGAGAGAGCATCAGTGTTGTCAGGTTCTTCACTGTCCATCTTGACCATCCTGTATGCTGTCATGAGAAGCATCCAGTGTCTTCAAGGTCTTTAACAGGTGTGAGATCAAGTTCAAAGACGTTACACCTCTTCATCCGTGAACAGGCAGAGAAATTAGTGTATATACAAACAAATGATTGCTTACATTGTGCCTCAGAATAAAAGCGTCTATGAACCGAAATAAAGCATAAACCTGTGCCCTGATTCTTCACATCTGCTTTATTCCGATTATAGTGTGTCAGCCCCACGTTCGTTGATCCATACACACAGAACATGACTGTTTGCACAGTGTCAGTTGATCCATACACACAGAACATGACTGTTTGCACAGTGTCAGTTGATCCATACACACAGAACATGACTGTTTGCAGAGTGTAGGTCTGGAACTTACGGCTCAGCATGCAGCAGATCCTGCGGTCAAGGATGTGAAAAGGGAACCTGTGACCACGTCAACGGTGAATGTACCTGCCTCTCAGACCGATGGACAGGACCGATGTGTGATGGTGAGTGGGATTATATACAAGATGGTGTGTGTGTGTGTGTGGCGTGCGTGTGTGTGTGTGTGTGTGTGTGTGTGTGTGTGCGTGCGTGCGTGCGTGCGTGCATGCGTGCGTGC
>CM031604.1:98118008-98140508 GCA_018398815.1 Conus ventricosus
ATCAATGGCAGTTCAGTGGGAGCCATCAATATCAATGTCAGTTCTGTCAGAGCCATCAACATCAATGGTAGTTCTGTCAGAGCATCAGCATCAATGGCAGTTCAGTGGGAGCCATCAATATCAATGTCAGTTCTGTCAGAGCCATCAGCATCAATGGTAGTTCTGTCAGAGCCATCAACATCAATGGCAGTTCTGTCAGAGCCATCAGCATCAATGGTAGTTCTGTCAGAGCCATCACATCAATGGTAGTTCTGTCAGAGCCATCAACATCAATGAAAGTTCAGTGGGAGCCATCAACATCAATGGCAGTTCAGTGGGAGCCATCAACATCAATGGTAGTTCTGTCAGAGCCATCAACATCAATGGTAGTTCAGTGGGAGCCATCAACATCAATGGTAGTTCAGTGGGAGCCATCAACATCAATGATAGTTCTGTCAGAGCCATCAACATCAATGGTAGTTTAGTGGGAGCCATCAACATCAATGGCAGTTCATGTGGGAGCCATCAGCATCAATGGTAGTTCAGTGGGAGCCATCAACATCAATGGTAGTTCTGTCAGAGCCATCAGCATCAATGGTAGCTCAGTGGGAGCCATCAACATCAATGGTAGTTCTGTCAGAGCCATCAGCATCAAAGGTAGTTCAGTGGGAGCCATCAGCATTAATGGCAGTTCAGTGGGAGCCATCAACATCAATGGTAGTTCTGTCAGAGCCATCAACATCAATGGCAGTTCTGTCAGAGCCATCAGCATCAATGGTAGTTCTGTCGTCAGAGCCATCAACATCAATGGCAGTTCTGTCAGAGCCATCAGCATCAATGGTAGTTCTGTCAGAGCCATCAACATCAATGGTAGTTCAGTGGGAACCATCAACATCAATGGCAGTTCTGTCAGAGCCAGCAGCATCAATGGCAGTTCTGTCAGAGCCATCAACATCAATGGCAGTTCAGTGGGAGCCATCAACATCAATGGCAGTTCAGTGGGAGCCATCAACATCAATGGCAGTTCAGTGGGAGCCATCAACATCAATGGCAGTTCAGTGGGAGCCATCAACATCAATGGCAGTTCAGTGGAACCATCAACATCAATGGCAGTTCAGTGGGAGCCATCAACATCAATGACAGTTCAGTGGGAGCCATCAGCATCAATGGCAGTTCAGTGGGAGCCATCAACATCAATGGCAGTTCAGTGGGAGCCATCAACATCAATGGCAGTTCAGTGGGAGCCATCAACATCAATGGCAGTTCAGTAGGAGCCATCAACATCAATGGCAGTTCAGTGGGAGCCATCAACATCAATGTCAGTTCAGTGGAGCCATCACTATCAATATCAGTTCAGTGGGAGCCATCAATATCAATGTCAGCTCAGTGGGAGCCATCAATATCAATGTCAGTTCGTGGGAGCCATCAATATCAAGTCAATGTCAGTTCAGTGGGAGCCATCAATATCAATGTCAGTTCAGTGGGAGCCATCAATATCATGTCAGTTCAGTGGGAGCCATCAATATCAATGTCAGTTCAGTGGGAGTCATCAATATCAGTGTCAGTTCAGTGGGAGCCATCAACATCAATGGCAGTTCAGTAGGACCATCAACATCAATGGCAGTTCAGTAGGAGCCATCAACATCAATGGCAGTTCAGTAGGAGCCATCAATATCAATGGCAGTTTAGTGGGAGCCATCAATATCAGTGTCAGTTCAGTGGGAGCCATCAACATCAATGTCAGTTCAGTAGGAGCCATCAACATCAATGGCAGTTCAGTGGGAGCCATCAACATCAATGGTAGTTCAGTGGGAGTTCAGTGTGTCCCGACATATCTATTCATTGTTAAAAACCCTGCTCTCAGAAAACATTTGTCAAGCGTCAGACTCGGTGTCTCACAGTTGAAACCCCACCGATATAGATATTCTAAAAGGAAAGAAAATACTAGCTGTCCTTTTTGTCCTAATTCTGAAGAATCAGAATGACATTTTATATTGTTTGTACTTACTATAAAGCTATCCGAGAAATGTATATCTCACCGAAATATTGTTCCCATCCAAATGCGTTTAAATTAAGTCGTTTGCTTTCGGAAATAAGAAAGAAGTCTAAACGGCTCTGCTGACATTGGTTATTTCTCC
Source organism: Conus ventricosus (assembly GCA_018398815.1). Classification (NCBI taxonomy): domain Eukaryota; kingdom Metazoa; phylum Mollusca; class Gastropoda; order Neogastropoda; family Conidae; genus Conus; species Conus ventricosus. Next base: position 98,120,126 of record CM031604.1, read on the forward strand.
TCCAAGTATACCTTCGTAATTCGGGATTTAAATCACGCCAGATGTCACTTAAGTCTAGGCTGTCCGTCATGTTTTCTATTTGCTCTTGTGCTTTAGGATTATTGTTATGTCTGTAATTATAACAGTCCAAGGAGTAATCACGTACCAAATTCCAATCACCTCCAATAATGACATTTTCAGCTCCAACTTCTCTAATGTGTTCTTCCAATGCCACATAAAAGTCAGGCTCATCACGACTGGGCCCGTAAATACTAACAATAAGACATTCTTTATCCATTATTTTAACGGATGCAAAAATATAATATACCTGCCGTGTCTTTATAAACTTTTCTTAACTGAAAGTCAAAATATTTATGAACAAAATAGCTACGCCCCTTGAATGTGAATTATGAGACGCAAAATAGCATTTGTAACCCCACTCTGAACGAATATAATTCTCTAACTTCGGTTTGAAATGAGTATCCTGTAACAAGTATATTGAGTATGCTTTCCCCCTTAAATAGTTAAACACATCTCTTCGCTTTTGTGGGTTGGCTCAGACCCTGGCAATTCATGGATGCAATTGTTACTTTGTTACTCATATTGACGGCTTAATTTAACATGAGTTTATACCAACATATGGACACATTACCATGCTGACATATAGCACCGAACCAAAATGAAAACGAAAATCTGAGCAAATCGCGTTCAAGTCCATAACAACAGTTGCTCCACAGAGGTAATTTCTAGCCACATGCAGATCAGAGCTTTTGACATGACCATGCACAACGGCACACACCAAAAACAGACTCAACATATCCCAACACAAAGGTTAAAAAAAACTGACAAGTTTTCATAAAAGGAAAAGATGAATACACAAGACATGCACATACACATATATAGAAACATAATAAAATAAAGTTTCTAGGTAGATCTGTCTCGGGCAGAGAAAGAAACGAACGGAGAAATAAAATGAAAAGAACATTCCTTCTTTCTTTCCATCTTCAGCTGAGCACGTGCTCCCCCGTGCAAGGAGAAAGAAGAAAAAAAAAAAAAAAAGAGAAGAAAGCGTCTCAACATCAGGGGATTTCCACTTAAAATATTGCATTAACAACCTACCAACTGTTAATCCACTGTCGTCCATTACAAAAACCGACACACATACTTTTATAATGTTCACTGTTTCACACACACACACAGACACACGCGCGCGCGCGCCCACAGGAAAACGCACACCCACACAAACACAAACATATCAACACACACACACACACACACACACACACACACACACACACACACACACACACACACACACACACACACACACACACACAGCACCCACTCCCCCTCTCCACCTATATGCTCATTTGTCCGCAGATATGTGCACACGCACGCACGCACGCACGCACGCACGCCCACGCACGCACGCACGCACGCACACACACACACACACACACCACACACACACACACACACACACAAACGCGCGCGCGCAGAAAAACGCACACCCACACAAACACATAAAATCATTCAATCACACACACACACACACACACACACACACACACACACCACACACACACCACACACACACACACACACACACACAGTATAGCATAATCAATCAGAAACACCATTCATTACACCTATTCTATCATATACCAACAAGGGAATTTGTTTTGAAGCCACATGACACCATTGTTTCACAAACATACACAGAAAGAAAAATATTGCAACTGACAAATCGTATGTGAAATAAATGTGTTTCACACAAGTCACACAAAATGGGCATCTCTGTAGAATATAATACCTTCCGTTTTATAAGAAAAACATTTCCATTGCATTGACGCCATTCTCTCCCTGTCTCTCCCCCCCCCCTCTCTCTCTCTCTCTTTACACACACACACACACACACACACACACAACACACACACACAGAGGCCAGCTCAAGCGAGCACTCGCGCACGCTTCCCCTTCACCGACCCTCTCTGCCTCCTACCCCCTACCCCCGCCACATCCGCACAGGCGTACACACACACACGCGCACGCGCACGCGCGCGCGCCAAACACACACACACACACACACACACACACACACACACACACACACACACACACACACACACACACACACACACACACACAAGTGCAAGCACATACACTCAAGTTTTCATCGACATTCACCTCCCCACCTCCCCCTCCCCCCACCCCCTCTCTTTTGAAGCAAAAATAAATCGAAACAGATTCTGGCAAACAAATGCATGGAAATGATGGGGGGAAAAGCTGTTACATCGTGAAAAAAACAAAATCAGGGATGGCCTTTAACTAGTATTAAAGTCTGTTGGTAAACGGGCGTCGCAAAGGGAGAGGGCACAAAGGAGAATCTTCCCAAACCACGTTCTCCCTACGACTCCGCACCATCCTACTCGTGTATACCATATCAATCTCTACACATTTTAAGTCAAACTGAACCATAAGAACTTGCATCCGTTAAGACACAATGAAATTGCTATAGGAGCCGAGAACAGCAATCATCTTCATCATCACCAATACCATCATCATCATCACCATCAATATTCTCAAAATAATAGTAATAACAATAATAATGGAAAACTTTCGTCAAGAATGTCCTAGACATTTCAACTCAATATTGTTGCTATATTTTGAACAAAGCATGTTTTTCTGATAGTATCTATTTATATCTTCGACCTCTAAATCCCTATCAACCACAATCTCATGAACAGAACAAAAGACTGCAACATAATAAGGATAAAAAGGAGAGGAGCGAGAAAAAAAGGAAAGGAACGAGAGAGAGAGAGAGAGGAGAGAGAGAGAGAGAGAGAGAGAGAGAGAGAGAGAGAGAGAGAGAGAGAGGAGGGAGGAGAAGAGAGAGGAGAGAAGAGAGAGAGAGAGGAGAAGAGAGAGAGAGAGAGAGAGAGAGAGAGAGAGAGAGAGAGAGAGAGAGAGAGAGAGAGAGAGGACAACCAACACAATAAAGTGGGCCATCTGTCCATGCCAAGGGAACAGTGGGATAAACATCAAACAAAAAAGCCATGACAGGTTTGTTTTTTTTCAAAACAAAGAAAGAAAAAAAAGAGAAAAAAAAGAAAAAAAAAAGGGGGGGGGGGGAACATTCCACGTACACAGAAAACATAAGAAATTAGAAGACGGAGGTGGGTAGAAGGTGGCAATATCAATCACAAAAAGCCCTGTAACTAAAATGCTCAGGCCCAAAGTAACTGGAGAGAGAGAGAGACAGACAGAGAGAGAGAGAGAGAGAGAGAGAGAGAGAGAGGAGAGAGAGAGAGAGAGAGAGAGAGAGAGAGAGAGAGAGAGAGAGAGGAATGACAAAACAGCCAATGTAATGAAAGAGACCATCTCCCCGTGAGAGAGAGAGAGAGAGAGAGAGAGAGAGAGAGAGAGAGAGAGAGAGAGGAGAGAGAGAGAGAGAGAGAGAGAGAGAGAGCGAGAGAGAGAGGAACACAGAACAGCTAATGTAATGAAAGAGACCATCTCCTCATATCAAGGAGAACAATTAGGCGAGTACGACATCAAACTAGAAAAGCCATGAGAAGAAAGGAAAAAAAAAAGACAGAAAAAAAAGACAGAAAAAAAAGAAAAGACAATCAACGTATGCAAAAAAAAGACAAAAGGCATTAAAGCAGTAGGGCGGAAGGGGGCAATATTAAGAGAGAGAGAGAGAGAGAGAGAGAGAGAGAGAGAGAGAGAGAGAGAGAGAGAGAGTGAAAGAGAGAGAGAGAGAGAGAGAGAGAGAAGAGAGAGAGAGAGAGAGAGAGAAGAGAGGAGAAGGGGACAGACAGACAGACAGACTGACCGATTGATTGACTGTCCGACCGACCGACCGACTGATCGCACATTCATAGAATTGAAAGACGATGAAAAAAAAAAGAAGAAAAAAAAAAAAAGAACACACACACACACACACACACACACACACACACACACACACACACACACACACACACACACACACACACACAAAACAAAAAAACAAAACAAAAAAAGCCCTACAATTAATATCTGTCAACAGGGGGGAGTCTACCAAGTGAAAGAAACAGAGGAATTCGTTCTCATGCCATCCACCCTTTCCCAGACTGTACGTTTAATTCACTTTTACTGTGGATTGGCCGCGCCACCACAGGCTGGAGAGGACAATCCGCCGATGCGGAGTAACCCAACGAATAGTTCTGATTCTTCCTTCTGTCAATTAGCGGTCTTTTTTCCATGTCAGATTCATTGAGCCTTCCCCCGTCAGCGTAAATCCCCCTCCCCAATCCCATAGCCACGCAGCCACTGCCTTGTAATCTGGCTTTTGGCGAGTACAATTTGGGAAATTAAAATGTATTTAATAAAATAAAAAAAAAATTGAAATCTTTTTAAAACCAAACATTGCAAGAAACCATTTGATAAACATAACAACGAAACACTAATGACACCAACAGCAACAAAAAACGAAAAGGATGCACAACAATAACAACATTTTTATCATCTTCATCCCATCATCCCCTTCTCATTACAATGTTCCTGTCAAAGGCGCGGATGTCAACATCTATCGCAAATTCATAATTAATTTTACTAGAGAAGTTTTTAAAAAAAAACAAAAGGAAATTGTAAAGGACGAGGGAAAGAAGGAGAGATAGAGAAGAAGGAGGAAAGAGAGAGAGAGGAATAGAGGAGGGGAAAAGAGAGGATAGAGAGAGAGAGAGAGAGGGGGGAGAGAAATTTTTAAAGCTAAAAATCTACAAAACAAGATCATCGTGCCCCACAGGTCCCTTGCTACACCTTTTAAAACATTCACAACGGGCAACAGTAAAAAAAATTTCCCTTTTCCTTTTTAAATTGGTCACATTTCTGTGGGAAAAAATGTGAGCCAACAGAAGTGAGAGGGAAAAAGACAAGGGGGGACAGCTTTTCGAAGCACTTGCAGAGAGAAGAGAGGGGAAGAGAGGGGAGGGGGTGAGAGAGAGAGAATAGAGAGAGAGAGGGGAGAGAAGGAGAGAGAGAGAAAAGAAGAAGAGAGAGAGAGAGGGGAGGGGAGAGAGGGACACACCACACACCACACACAACACACACACCACACACAAAAAGAACCTGCCATGCAAGGGTTGACCTCCCCAATCTTTGCGCTCGAGCATGGGCAACCCCCTCCCCCCCCCGCCCTTACACCCGTTTCCCCCCTGACCTAACAGAGGATATCTCCAGGATATCATCTGACCAGTCCTTAATTCAAATTAATTAAAAAGAAGGTAGGAGATAAAAAAAAATCTATTATGGAAAATTTAATGTTCATTGTTAAAAGACACCAATTACATAGAAGACAAAAAACAAGAAATTCAAAATATTGGGGAAATAGCAGCTCTCCATATCCGCTGGGGTTGGCTCAGATTCCAAAATCAAAATCCAGTTTGTTATTTCTGATCAACTTTTTTTGGAAAAATTACTTTGAAAATTAGAGGAAAAACTATACAACGCAACGAGAAAAGGGGAAGGCCAAAAAACAGAACATCTCGAAAGTAATATTTCTTTACTAAAGAAAGTTTTTCCCTGAAGAAAAAAGACGGGAACTTGAAAGTTATAAAAAGATTTGATTGCCTTGGGGAAAAAAAAGATGGGGGTTTGGGGGCTGCGTTCAAGGGGATGGGTCGCAAAAGGGGGAAAAAATAACAAATTTTTTTGTGGACTTAAAAAGCAAAATTACGTTTGTAAAAATATTACAAAATTTACGCTGATAATGGATTTTTTTAAGTGAAAGGATGAAATTGCAAAGAATTTAAAATTCAAAAAAAAATATTTCTAAAAAGATATTGAATCTTGTAAAATTCTAGATTTAGAAAATAATTTACCGTCTAACTGGAGCAGGAAAATTCTTTGGAAGGCAAAATTACTTTGGAAGAAGCGGGTTTTGCTCTTAAAACATGGAATTAAAAACCCTGGCAGCGATGGCTTCAAGCGAATTCTTCAAATTTTTTCTGGTTACAACTTGGCCATATTTGAAAGGCGTTTAACGTGGATTCATAAAAGAACATCTTCGACGCAAAAAGAAGGTATTATGATGCTTTCCAAAGGGTGAAACCCCAAAAGCCCGAATCAAAATTGGGAGCCCAATTTCGTTTTTGAACACGGTAAAAAATGGATCTACTGATAGCCAACCGAAAAAGTGTGTTTCCCCTCTATCATCAATGAAACCAGATGGTTTTTTTTCCAAACGATTTTGGGAGATAACATTCGTTTATTTATAAATTATTTGATTAATGTTTTTTCCAAAAAAAACCCCGGGGTTTATTTTTATGTTTGACTTTGAAAAAGGTTTGCAGTGAAAGCTATGTTTTCATTTTTAAAGGTATTCATGCCTTTGGCTTTGGTCCAAGTTTCTGTCGTGGATAAAAACTTTTCCACACAAATATTAAGCAACGTTTAATTAAGGGAAAATAGGGGTTGGTTTCCTTTTGGGGAAGGGGATGTCGCCAAGGGATCCAATTCACCATTTTTATTTTTATTTGGTTAAAATCTTGCAAACTGTTTTAGAAAAAACGAAGAAAAAAAAAGGGAAATTTAAAAATATAATACTGAGAAAAAATTCCGTATGCAGATGATATGAATTTTTTACAAGAGGCATCGGAAATCATTTGAAGAATGTTATGGTTCTTAAAAATTTTTGGAAGAGATCTGGACTCTTGCTAAAGGGAAAAAACGAATGCAGTATGGTTAGGAAGTAAAAAAACTCCCCCGTTAAGTTATGCAACTTTAATTCAAATGGAACCCTCCAAAATTTAAAATTTTGGGTATTTTTTTCGAGTGATTAAAAAAAATTGTGAAACATGAACTCAAGAAAAATTTGCGAGATAAAAACTTTGTACAAAATTGGCTAAAAGGCGATAACCCCTTTCGGAAGAAAGCGTATAATCCCTGATCTTTAAAACTACCCATCTTGGATGTTACTACCGAACCCCCCGACTACATAATTGATGAAATTCAGAAATTTACATTTAATTTTGTATGGGGAAAAAAAAAGGAAAAAATTAAGCAAAAAATATTGTAAAAAATTTACAGCAGGGGGGGTATAGGAATCCCAAACAATGGAAGCAAATAAACGATTAAAGATCTAGTTGCAAATCGGACGACTGCGGCAAAAATCTAAACAAATCTTAAATAAATTTTAGCGAACCGCCAGAGAACGGGGACAAACGGTTAAAAGCAAAACACGACGCGTTTCGACCTTTGGGTCTTCGTCTGGTAAAAATTAAAGAATAAAACAACGAAAATTCACTTAGTTTTGGGGTCGTTCGATCGCCAGGCTTAGCGAAGGAAAGAAGGCTTTAAAAGCTAAGTGAATTTTCGTTTTTTTATTCGTTTTTTATACCAAAGAAGCCTTGGTCGAAACGCGTCGGTTTTGTCTTGTAACTCGTTTTTCCCGTTCTCGGGCGGTTCGCTAACATTTTTTAAGAAAAGCATTAAAGTTAAATTTGGGTTCGGGGAAACTTTATCAAGTAACCATGTTTTGGAAAAAAAACTCTGCTCTTTATTAAAGGCAAAAATTTTTCATAAATTGGGTGTGATTTGTCTGGGAGGATAAGTTAAAATAATTTCTGGGGGGATGTTTAAAAAATTAAAACATGATGAGATTTTTGGCGTCAAAACTGCGATGAATTTTGTTTAGGCCTTTATTTTGTAATAGGGCTTGATGATTGGGGCAGTCCCAATTTTTTTAAAAATGGGTAGAAAAAGAAAGTATTTGCGTACGGAAAACTTTTGGGGCGAAAATGGTGATTTTTTTAGTTTCCGTCCTTTTTTGTAGGGATAACATCAAAAACAGTTTTATAAAATATAACGGACTTTTGGCTGTGAAAAATATTCGAAGAGCTGGATAGGAAAATAACATGTTTTGAAGAAGGTGATCAATAAACTAATTCTGTGATATGTTTAGTTTCACGAGGGGCCCCACTTTATTATTTCAACGGTCAAGCACTCTAGAGCCCAAGTTTGCAATAAATGGAATGAAAGATTACCCAAGGACGTTTAAATTGGGCTAAAAATTTTCAGAAAATCCAACAGATAAAAGATATTTAAATTAAAATGGTTTCAGGTTAGAATTAATAAAAAGAAAACGAAAACCCAAATTGTTTTAAAAAACTGGGGATTGAAAAATTTAGAAATGTTTTTTTGTAAGAGAGAAACAGAAAAAATTAACATTTTTTTGGTACTGCCCCTGTTCAAAACTTTTTTGGGAGAATTTCAAAAAGAAATGAAAAAAAAGCGAAAAATATGAAACTATTAATTTAATGAAAAAATTGTCCTGTTTGTTGTGACAATGGTTTAGATCAGATAAAATATTTGACTTAAAACCTGTTCTGCCAAATTCTATATTTACAAAGTAAATATAAAAAAATTTTCCTTTTTCAAGTTTTCATGGTATTTGAAAGCAGATATGAAATAGAAAAAAATATGCTGATGTCTTAAATGTCCATCACAAAGTTCGTTAACGGGCTCCCATATTTTTCTTTTGGTTAATTTTTTTTCTGGCAAGGTTTTTCCAAAAAAATGCAAAAGGTCAGTTGCTTTGTTTTCCCTGTTGGGTTTAAAATTTTTTTGTTCGTTCAGTTATTTTTTTTATTTATATAACTATTTTCTTTTTTGTTTTTCCCTTTGTGGTTATTTTTGTGCTATTATGCCCATGAACGATTAAGAAAAAAACGCATACGTGTTTATTAAGTGACCGTTATCCTTTTATAGTTGAAGTAATAACGAGAGTTGTGGGGGTAGTGTAGTTCTATTTGGTTTTAGTATTTTACAGTAGAGAGGTAATGATGTGAAGACGTTGAGATGAAGATAGTGATGATGGGTGTGTGTGATGTGGTGATGTGTGATGGATGATGATTACTTTGTGTTTTTGTAATTGTCTTTCGAAAAATTTGCGTTTTGCGTTTTGTACTCCTTACTTTTATTTTGTTCTTTGTTTTTTTTTAAAAGTGCATTAAAAAAAAACAAAAAAAAAAACCTTGACAAGCTAGCAGCACAGTACATGTGTTATATACAGATGTGAAAAAAAGCACGCAACTACAATGCCTGCAAATGCCTTTTGTTACGTTGTGCTGTAAAAAGTATTAAATTCCTTGATGCTGTTAAAAAAAGCCTTTAGGTTATGTAAAAAAAAAAAAAAAAATCGTTTCTTTCTGATACAAGAATGTGTATGCCCCCGTCCTGATTGCTAAAGATTTTCTTTTGAAAACAATCCTTTTTATGTGTTTTTATCAATTTTTTTCAGCTTTTGAAAATGCACTTTTCGTCATCCTTTCCCCCAATCCACCCCCATCCCCCGATCCCTCCCCCAACCCCCCGACCTTTTCCTTCCCTTCCCCCTTTTAAACGATTAAAAACGGTTACCCTTAAATTTATTATCTTAGTAAATATTTTTGATATCATTTTCCCTTTGTCCCCCCCCCCTCCCTTTTGAATGGGCAAAGGCCAGCCAATAAAACTTTTTCTTGTCTTCTCTCTCTCCCTCTCTCTCTCTCTCTCTCTCTCTCTCTCTCTTTTCTCTTCTCTCTTCTTCCTCTCTTCCCCTCTTCTCTCCCTTTTTCTCTCTCTTTTCTCCTTCTCTCTCTTCTCTCTCCTCCTTCTCTCTCTCTCTCTCTCCCCTTTTCTCTCTCTTCTCATAGTTGTTTGATGAATGTTTTTTGCTGCGAGGTCGGATGGTTTCCATAGAGACGCTGCAGTCAGAGTTGCGGGTTTTTTTCTGCGGGAAACCCCTTTACAAGACAACAGGTCATGTGAGGAGAAAAAAATAAACAATGCCTTTCTGCGCAGCAGGTAAGTTATCACTTTCTCACAGACTTTTTTTTGTCGCCTTTTGAAAAAAAAATAAAGGAGCATTTGTGTACAAAAGGTCCACCCCCATTCTCACGATTGATTGTGTGTCTCAGTATTGTGGGGTGTAAAAATAAAGATATGCCTTTGCGATAACGGGTTGTACCCACATTCTAGTTGTATTGTCTGTCTTAGTGCCTCTCCCCAAGCGGTAAGTCATCCCTGCTCAAAATCTTCTGTAGTGTGGTGTGGTGTGTGTGTCAGTGGTAAAACCCAAAACTATCAGAATTGTGTCCGGTAACAAAACAAGAATGTATCATGCCCCCGTACAAACTCAGAACCCCACCGAATGGCAGCCCAAAAATTATTTTTTAAAAAAAACCCAGTTTTTTTCAAAGACAAATGAATAAAAAAATGAAAAAAAAGATAAAATGGATAGATAAATAAATAAGTTATTGGGCAGATGAAAAAATAAGAAAAAAAAAACTTTTAATCATAAAGTATACCCGCACACTGCCATTCCAAAGCAGCCATTCCACGTCTGACCCGGGTAACTAAGGGCCCTCTGATGTCAATGTGGAAAATTGCCGGGGACAAAGCCCTCAGTGGCCGGCGGAGGGCGAGAGACTCTGTGAGGAAAAAATGCGAATGGGGGAATGTTGCAAAGGAAAAAATCTGTCAGGAATACACGCTGAAGGGGAAAACCGTTGACAAAGGGGACAATCGGAGGAAAACAATGTTGACAAAGGAGAGAAAATCTTAGGAATGCATGCTGAATGGGAACTTTGACAAAGGGAGCAATTGGAGGAATATAAATGAAAAACGTTGACAAAGAAGGAGAGAATCTCTTCCCCTTTTCTCTCTCTTCCTCTCTCTTCTCTTTTCTTTTCCCCTTTCTCTCTCTCTCTCTCTCTCTCTCTTCTCGTAGGGCCCCTTCGTTCGTTCCTCACCAACCTGCTTGATTTTAGGCCAAATAGGAATATCATCTTTTTTCCCACGTGGGTGTTGATAGTTTTGAACACAAAAAATCGGAACAAAAACAAAAGCCAAAGAGAAAATAAATTTTTAGTTCGGAAATTGAAGGGGGGAAATTGTTTTTTTGTGAACCCAAAATATCAGTTTCTGAGGGGAGATATAACCTCAGAACGGTCGATTTTTTCGGCAAAAAATAAGCTATGTCCACAGCATGGTTCGTTGAGGACTGTCACCTTGATGCTTTTGCCCCGGGGAACTGGTCTTTCGTTGGGATGTCCTTGTTGCTATGTCACAGACCTGGTCATCGTTGAGGACTGTCACTTTGAGCTTTCACGAACTGGTCATCTTTTGAGGACTGTCCCCATTGATCTATGTCCACGCATGGTCATGTTGAGGACTGTCACATTTGATGCTATGCCCCAAGACATGGTCATCGTTGAGGCTGTCACCTTTGATGCAATGTTCAAGACATGGTATCTTGAGGCCCGTCACGTGATGCTATGTCCACAGATGGTTCGTTGAAGATGTCACATTGAGAATGTTCAAACATGGTTCCGTTGAGGCCCCCCTTGATGCAAGTTAAAGACATGGTCATCTTTGGGCCGTCCCCCTTGTGTATGTTCACGACATGGTCATCGTTGAGGCCGTCACCATTGAGAAATGTTCCAGACACTGGTCATCGTTGAGGACCGTCACCATTGATGAAAAGTTACGGGAATGGTCATCGTTGGGACCGTCCCTTTTGATGCAATGTTCACAGCATGGCATCTTTGAGGCCCGTCCCATTGATGAAATTTTCAAGAATGGTCATCGTTGAGGCCCGTCACCATTGAGCAAGTTAAGGGGCATGGTCACTTTGAGGCTGTCCCATTGTGAAATGTTCACAGACTGGTCATCGTTGAGGACCGCCATTGAAATCTAAAAGTAAAAGTGTTTTGACGCTTTTTCGATCAGTTTAATCATGGCAACGGCAGGCACATTACAAAAAAGCAGCATAAAAAAGGTCACGGCACTGGGGGGTCCCATGGTGGTCGTTGTCTGTAAAATTCTGAATGTCCGCCAGGAAAGGAAACACGCGGGGGGTTAATATGAAAATTTTAAAGACACTGCAACACCCTCTTTTTGTACAAAGCTGGGGGGAAGAACCCCAAAAAAGGAGGAGTTACGGTATTGGCGGGTGGCTGTAATGAACAGAGAGGGGACGAGGAGAGAGAGAGAGAGGAAGGGAAGAGGGAGAGGGGGAGAGGAGAGAGGGGAGAGGGAGACGACAGACTGACAAAAGCGCGCGACAGAAGCGACGAGTCTATGCCCTAAACGACCCCAATGTTTTATTCATCAGGCCATACCCCCTGAAAATGGTGCTTGCGTGGTTTCATGCTACAAATCGGATAAACGACCCCAAATGTTTTTTCCCTACAGGCCTACCCCCTGAGAATGGGCTTTTTGCAGTGTGATTATGCGAAAATGTATTGCTTTTTTCTGTTACGTATCTGCTTCGGTTCTTGATGCTATAAAATAAAAAACAGTGGCGTTTGCTGTGTTGTTTTTTATTATTTTTTTCAAATAAACGAGGTTTGTTTTGGAAAGCCAAAGTTATTGAATTTTTTCGATAGAAAATTTGCTTTTAGGGATTTTAGTCTGGGCAGTCATCACAAAAATTTTTCTTCATCCTCTTTTTTTTTTTCCACATAATGGACCATCTCATTTCTGTCGCTTGATTTTCCCTCGGTTTGTGGTAAAGGATCAGGAGGACCAATTAAATTTCTGTCGCATGCTTTCTCCCTCGGTAATGTGAGTAAAGAGATCAGGGGGCAAAAATTTAACCCGTCGCAATAATTTAGAGGTTTGTCTGTTTTCATGATCACGTATGCCCCGTTTTACACAGAAATTACAGATGGTTGTGATAGACAGATAGATAGTGTTGATGCAGATAATAGATAGATAGATGATAGATAGATAGATGAAAATAATGATAGAAATAATAGTAGATAGATTGATTGATGATTGTTGATTGATTTATTGATTGATTTATTGATTTATTTATTGATTGATTTATTGGTTTATTGTAAAAGAATAGAAAGCTTTTTTTAAAGCAGCAGACTGCATTTTTCTTTTCAATTTTTTTTTATCAGAGGTATTCATAAAGTTTTCCCCGAGAGAGAGAGAGAGAGAGAGAGGGAGGTGAGAAGAGAGGAAGAGAGGAGAAGAAAGAGAAGGGAAGAGGAGGGGAGGAGAGAAGAGGAGAGAGAGAGTTTAAAAAATGTAAGCGTTTTATGCAAATTTGGGTTCAATGATTAGACGTGGTCCATGCAGTTGCGTTTTGGCATGGGTGTTGACAACTTTGCAAGTGGGCAGTGTTGTCAATGCATATTGAAGGGTGACAGTGTTTTTCAATGCATTTGTGAAGGGTGACAGGTTGTCAAGCATTTTTGAAGGGTGACAGTGTTTCAAAGATTTTTGGGGGGGCGTGTTGTCAAACTTTGTGAAGGGTGACAGTTTGTCAATGCTTTGTGAAAGGGGGAAGTGTTGCAAAGCATTTTGAAAGGTGACAGGTTTTCAAAACTTTGTGAAGGGTGACAGTGTTTCAGTGCATTTGTGAAGGTGACGTGTTGTCAAGATTTTTTAAGGGTGACGTGTTTTCCAATACATTTGTGAAGGGTGCAGTGTTGTCAATACATTTTTGAAGGGTGACGTGTTGTCGTGCTTTGTGAAAAGGTGACAGTGTTTTACAAGCTTTTTGAAAGGGTGACGTGTTGTCAATACTTTGTGAGGCTGCAGTGTTGCAATGCATTTTTTGAAGGCTGAAATGTTGTCAAAGAAATTTTTGAAGGGTGACGGTTGTCAATACTTTGTGAAGGGGACAGTGTTGTCATGCATTTTTGGGAAGGGTTTACCGTGTTGTCAATTTCATTGGTGAAGGGTGACGTTTGTATGCTTTGTGAAGGGTGACAGTGTTTCAATTCATTTGTGAAGGGGGACGGTGTTGTCAAAAATTTTTGGAGGGTGACGTGTTGTCAAACATTTGTGAAGGCTGACTTTTTGTCAATGATTTTGTGAATGAAATGTTGTCGATGCTGTGTGAAGGGGGACAGTGTTGTCAATCTTTTTTGGGAAAGGGGGACAGTGTGTCAATGATTTTGAAGGGTGCAGTGCTTCAATACATTTGTGAAGGGTGCAGGTTGTCAATACATTTGTGAAGGGGCGTGTTGTCAATGAATTTGTGGGCTGCGTGTTGACAAGGATTTGTGAAGGTCGTGTTGCAATACATTTGTGAAGGGTGACGTGTTTCATGATTTGTGAAAGGTGACGTGTTTTCCGGCATTTTTGAAAGGGGGACGTTTGTCCAGGCATTTTTGAAGGGTGACGTGTTTTCAATGATTTTTGGAAGGTGTCAGGTTGCCTAAAGTGTGAAAGGGGGACGTGTGTCAAAGCTTGTGAGGGGTGACGTGTTGTCAATCCTTTGTGAAGGGTGCAGTGTGTCAATGCTTTGTGAAGTGTGACGTGTTGTCAATGCATTTGTGAAAGGTGACAGTGTTGTCAATCATTTTTGAAGGGTGCAGTGTTGTTTTGATTTGTGAAGGGGGCCAGTGTTGTCAAAAATTTGTGAAGGTGACGTGTTGTCAATACATGGTGAAGGCTGCCGTGTTGTCCCTGCATTTGTGAAAGGGTGCAGTGTTGTCAATACATTTTTGAAGGGTGACGTGTTGTCAATGCATTTTTGAAGGGTGCAGTTTGTCTAAATTGGGGAAGGGTGACGTGTTGCAAAGCTTTGTGGGGTGCAGTGTTTTCATTTTCGTGAAAGGGTACAGTGTTGTCAATCTTTTTTGGGAAAGGGGGACAGTGTTTTTTTTCCCTTTGTGAGGTGACGTGTTGAATGCTATGTGAGGGGTGAAGTGTTGTCAATCATTTGTGAAGGGGCAGTGTTGTAATAATTTTTTGAAAGGGGGGGGCAGTGTAGTCAATGCTTTGTGGGGTGAAGGGCTGTCAATACATTTTTGGGGTGCGGGGGTTCTACTTTGGGGGGGGCGACGTGTTGTCAAAACATTGGTGGGCTGAATTTGAAAAGTTTGTGAAGGGGGGGGTGTTGTCTTTTTTGGGGACTTTGTCAATTTTGGGGGGGGGGGGGGGGGTTTGGGGGGGGGGGGGGGGGGGGGGGGGGGGGGGGGGGGGGGGGTGTTTTTTTTGGGGGGGGGGTTTAAAGGGGTGGGGGGGGGGGGGGGGGGGGGGGGGGGGGGGGGGGGGGGGTTGTTTGTGGGGGGGGGGGGGGGGGGGGGGGGGGGGGGGGTTGTTTTGGGGGGTGGGGGGGGGGGGGGGGGGGGGGGGGGGGGGTGGGGGGGGGGGGGGGGGGGGGGTTTAAAAAATTTGGGGGGTAAAATGGCAAATTTAATTTTTGGAGGGTGGGGGCCGTTGTTGCAAGCTTTGTGATCTTTTGTAAAACTTTGGAAGGTGCCGGTTTTTTACATTTTAAGGGTTTGGCCAGTGTTGTCAAAGCTTTGTGAAGGGTGGACGTTTTGTCCAAACTTTGTGAAGGGGTTTAAGTGTTTTCAAGCATTTGTGAAGGTTTGGGGCAGTGTTGTCATGCTTTGGAAGGGTTTCAGTGTTGTAAAGCATTGGGAAGGGTGCTGTTTTTTAATTTTGTGGAAGGTGAAAATGTTGTCATACCTTTGTGAAAGGGTGACTGTTGTCAATGCATTGTGAAAGGGCAGTGTTGTAAAAAACTTTGTGAAAGGTGACGTGTTGTCAATGCTTTGTGAAAGGGTGACAGGTTGCAATACATTTGTGAAGGGTGCAGTGTTGTCAAAATTTTTTGAAAAAGGTGACGTGTTGTCAATACATTTGGAAGGGTGACAGTGTTGTCAATCATTTTGGGAAGGGGGACGTGTTGTCAAAAATTTTGAAGGGTGACAGTGTTGTCAAAACTTTTTTGGGGGGTGACATGTTGTCATTTAAACATTTGTGAAGGGTGGGGGTGTTGTCAATACTTTGTGAAGGGTGACGGTGTTTCAAAACATTTTTTGAAGGGTGACGTTTTTTGCAATACATTGTGAGGGTGCAGTGTTGTCAATACATTTGGAAGGGTGGACGTGTTGTCAAAACATTTGGAAGGGAGTTCTGGTGTGGGTTTTGTTAAATTTTTGAGGCGGAAATTGGAGGCAAATTTTTGAAGGACTTTTTGGCTTTGTGAAGGGGGAAATTTGCAAAAAAAAAAAATAGTAAAAATTGCAAACCCGGTGGAATTTGTGTGCATTTAAAAAATTTTGTTAAGTTCATTTTTTCCCATGATTTTATCTGGGGGGGGAAAAAAACCGGGGTGTTTAATTTTCTTTGTAGCCCACTAATGCATTGTTTCTTTTGTTTCCTGTGAGTTGAATTTGCCCTGTGTAAACCCCCCCAGGGTTTTCAAAATGAAAAGTTTTCCTAGTGGGGTTTATTTTTTAAAGGTTCCTTTGAAGGCAAACAGGTGAATTCATGTTAAACAGTGTTTAACAGAAACCGGGTGGAAATATTTGGGGAAAGGTTACGTTTGCAAACTTTTGGAGTCGGTTGGCATCCGAAAGTGGCCTGTTTCATTCCCGTTTATGTCCCTGGTCACCTTAGAACCCCCCCTTTTGCTGTTTTCATCCCCTGCCGGGGCCCTCCCCTTGCCCGTACTTGCCCGAATCCCCGTGCACCTCTGTTTTTGTAAAGTGACCCCGGGTCAGAAGGGGTACTTTTAGTCCCCATTCTACCTCCCCGCCTTTTTAAATGCGCCCGGGTAGCGATTTTTTTCTTTGTGGGGGCCAAGGCGGGGCCCTTTTTGCCTGTGGAGGGAATTAGCCCTGGAAGGGGGACGGGGGTATGACCCCAAGCGGGGCCCCGGGTGCCCTTAAAGTCGGGGAAGGGTAAAAGGAAAATAACTCCCCTAACGGGGGAAAAAAAAGTGTTTACAAGGACACTGGGAAGGGGGGGGGGATGGAGGGGGAAGGGGGGGAAAGGGGGGGGGGAGTAAATCTTCCCACACTTTTCATCCAGTTTACTTATATCCCCTGCCGAATCAATCCCCCCGTATTGAAGTTAACCTGTTTTTTTCGCCCTCACAACAGTAGTTTTTGGGTGGTTTTGGTGTACTCCAAATTGCGGTTCATTTTTTTTCGTAAATTTGGCCCGGGTCATAAACGAATGGCGTCCAGGCATAGCTCAGACAGATATAAGAATGATTGTCAATTTTCGTCACACACACACACGCACGCACACACACACACACACACACACACACACACACACACACACACACACACACACACACACACACACACACACACACACACACACACACACACACACACACACAGAATATTACATAAGAATAAAGGCTGGCATATTGGTTGTGGAGACAAGCGGAGAATTGGCAAGCAAGTAGATTAAACACACACACACACACACACACACACACACACACACACACACACACACACACACACACACACAAACACACACACACACACACACACACACACACACACACACACACACACACGCAAGAATAAATGGATGACCTAATATATCCATGTTTCGGAAAGCAGTCCAACGGATGCCAAAATGATGTGCACACAGAATGTGAGGATGGTCAGTACGGTCAGCACTGCATGAAACGCTGCGGTCAGTGTCAGGAGGGTGACGTGTGTGACGTCATCGATGGTGTCTGCCCTGCTGGGTGTAAGGACGGTTTTGAAGGCCCCGCTGTGATGGTGAGTCTGGCTGGCCGTCTGGTGTGCGCCCTGTCTCTATGTCCCTCTGTCTGTCTGTCTGTCTCTCTCTCTCTCTTCTCTCTCTCTCTCTCTCTCTCTCTCTCTCTCTCTCTCTCTCTGTCTCTCTCTCTGTGTCTCTCTCTCTCTCTGTCTCTCTCTCTGTGTGTCTGAGCTTCAAGACTGGTCAGACGTGTCGGTGTGTTGTGTCCCAAAATGGATTAGTTTGCCAGTTTTGAATCATCGATCCTCAGTGATTTTTGGACTCATGGTTGTGTAAGGTGCGTTCGATTTATTGACTGATTTTTGGTTTCGGGTTTTGATCGGATTAGACATTATTTTCATTTAAAAGATTGATACATGCATAATAGAGATTTCTAAATCTGAACAGTTTTTTGGGGAACTGTTAGATGACGGCAACGCAGCATGTGTGCAGCACGTGCAAGGTGTTCGCTTGTTCGCGAGAGAAAGAAAGGGAGAAGTTGTGCACTGGCGCATGAAATAAGACTTGTTTGGCCTCTGAGGTGGTCCGTGACTCTGCTCTTCGCATCAGCTTTTCTGGCTGCATTGAGGCTCAATACAAAAGCAAACAATGCAGGCGGCTGTGACAATAATTCTCTCAAACACACCAGCATCCGTGTCCGTGTCGGCGGCGTGTACCAGTCTCTGGATGTAAACATTGCACACGTGAACCGTCTTTTCCTCATGTGGTCAGTGACTGTCTATTTTCAAGCGATCTCAAGATCAAAATCAAAGCAAAAACTCAGGTTTGTGATAATAATCCACGCAAAGGGTTTACTCCTGCTGTTCTTCCTGAAGTCTTCTGCAGTTGTCATTCGTTGGCTTCTCTTGTCCTGCGGTGACATTGAGCGGAACCCTGGACCAACACGGGTCAACGCGTTTTCTAAGTATATTTCCAGTGCTGGTGGTACACCTGTTCATATTAAGAAAACATCCGATCATAATCATGGACCTGACAGAGACTTGAACCAAAGACTGTTTTCTATGGCTGGCTATTCACAGCGTGAGAACACTGACATCATGGAAAGGTTCAAGTGTTGGTATGGATTTCTACAGAAGGAAAATGATCAGCTAAAAGCCAGAGTTGATTTGCTTGCCAGCAAATGTCAAGTTCTCGAAGAACAGTGTGAAAATCTCTTCCAGTGGAAAGATTTGTTTATAGATGTGTCCCACCAAATGGACAGCCAAGTAGACAAAATCGAGTCATTTTCTCGTCGAAACAACTTGAGGTTTTTCAACGTTTTGAAGGCCCAAGTGAGACCAACTCCAAGTGCACCAGAATGATAGTACAGCTGTTGAACCGATTTTTTCCTTCCAAGCAGTGGACAATTGATGACGTGGAGCGGGCACATCGGGTTGGTCGAAGGAGTTACAACAGTAATTACCCTCGCCCGATTGTCGCTCGTCTTTTCCACTGGCAGGATAAGCTGACCATTCTGAGGGAACAGGAGTGCAGGAAAGAAATGGCAAAAACACTGGGTATACGTGTTGCTTCCGACTTGACCAGCCGTCAGAACCAGATTATCAAAGAGGAGAGAAATGCTGGCAGACATGCCTACTTCTGGAAAGGACGCATATTCTGCAAGAGCAAACAACATGAGAATCATGAAAGGGACGCTCTAAGACACTCTGGCGATGTAACCAACGCCACCCCTCCTCGGTATCACTACAGCAAGTCAAGTCACTCAAAGCAGCAATGTCAAATGGATGAACCGGTCAACCAGCACGACATGGCTCGGGAAGACGTGGATCAACATCATGCCTACCAAGATGTCCGACACCCCCAACAGAAGTGGAGCTCACGTAACTCCACTGATGACTTTCCTCGGACTGTCGATATGATTTCATCCCCGCCATTTCCAAGCCATCAAACAGAAGACATGAACGTTGGCAGGCAGGTCTACGTTTGGAACGGGCGCCTCTACCACAAGCGCAGGAGCATGCAACACCATGGCCCAGAAAAGACCCACGAAGACTCTCTTACAGTCTGGCCCGGAATGCTGCCCCTGATGACTCCGCTGAACCAGTCAGTCAACATGGCTTGGCACCAGCTCCAACCCACGTGGACTCCACTCGCCTGCAGTCCCGACAGAGGCCAATGACGTCCTCTGCTGAAGACATCCCATGGACAGCAGCCAGTTTCACGCAGGATGCCGCTGCTGATCGTTCTATTGAACGATTTAAGCAGCGTGACCCAGTGCCAACGCCTATCTACATGGACTCCACCCACCCACAGTCCCAGTGGAGGCCGGTCTCATCCTCTGATGAGGGCCTCCCATGGACTGCAGACATGGCTGCATTCCCGTCACTCCCTGATCGTTCAACACAGGATTACACCGGCACATCGGAGACACCATGCAGAACACGTGGCGAGCACCGTGAGGAACGAGAATGTCGCCAGAAGCCTGTGGATGCAGGCCATGGAGCCCCAGTGGATGTTCCAGGGACACCTGTGGATGCAGGCCATGGAGCCCCAGTGGATGTTCCAGGGACACCTGTGGATGCAGGCCATGGAGCCCCAGTGGATGTTCCAGGGACGGCGCCTTCCCATCCTCCACAGCCACAGCGAACTCCACGCCCCTCAGCCAGAGTGACGGTCAATCAATGGGGCGTCAGACTCACGTCCACACCAAACACGGAAGATGAGAACCATGTGCCTAGACCTAATTCTGGGAAGGTCAGGGACCGTCTACCCGTGGAATCCCGGCTCCATCATGAACATGACACGCAGACATCTTGTCTGATGACTGGTGACGTTGCACCAACTTCTGAGGCAAACCAGCTGGGCCCAAAAATGTTTTCATGATCCAGCACTCCTGCCGTTAGGACCGTCTTCACAGTGATGTAGCATTCTT
>CM031604.1:98146609-98161609 GCA_018398815.1 Conus ventricosus
TGGTACGGACTTTGGAACCTCAGTTCATCTGTTGCCATGAACACAGGACCGGGAGATGAGGACATAAGTTGCGGAAGAGGTGGGGGTGGCAGTTTAGTTGGGGAAGAGGTGGGGGCGACAGTTTAGTTAGGGAAGAGGTGGGGGCGGCAGTTTAGTTGGGGAAGAGGTGGGGGGCGGCAGTTTAGTTGGGGAAGAGGTGGGGGCGGGCAGTTGTGTCTAATATCATCTGGCGATGAAAAAGACATTAAATAAACCACTGAACTGAACTGAACTGAACAGGGGCGGCAGTTTGGTCGGGGAAGAGGTGGGGGCGGCAGTTTAGTTGGGAAAGAGGTGGGGGCAGCAGTTTAGTTGGGAAAGAGGTGGGGGCGGCAGTTTAGTTGGGGAAGAGGTGGGGCGGCAGTTTAGTTGGGGAAGAGGTGTGTATACAAGGAACATGGGGAGGCAAAGCACCCCAGTGTTGCTACAACAATGCTACGTCTCTGTTTTCATCGGGTACTTTAGACCCGTGCCATGATCCACTGTGTCTGTTTAATTTGGGTGGCATAAAACTATGCCGTAATCCTGTGTGTTGAAATGGGATGTTTCAAACCCATCAATAATCCTCCGTGCCTGTTTAATTCGGATGACATAAAGTCATGCCATAATCCGTGTGTGTTGAAATCGGCCACTTTAAATCCATGCCATAATCCTCCGTGTCTGTACAATTCGGGTGGGATAAAGTCGTGCCAAATCCTGAGTGTGTTCAAATCGGATATTGTAAACCCATGTCATGATCATTTGTGCCTGTTTAATTCGGGTGGTATAAAGTCATGCCACACTCCTCCATGCCTGTTTAACTCGGGTGGCATCAAGTCATGCCATAATCCGCCATGCCTGTTTAATTTGGGTGCTGCAAGTCATGCCATAATCCGCCATGCCTGTTTAATTTGGGTGACATCAAGTCATGCCATAATCCTGTGTGTGGTGAAAGTGGATGTTTTAAACCCATGCCACAACCCTACAACGTGCCCTGAAACTCACCTGACTTCTGAAGAAAGCTCAGAACGGACCAGTGACGGGGAGTGTGTGTGTGTGTGTGTGTGTGTGTGGGGGGGGGGGGGGTGCCTTGGTTGCCACCTGTGTGCCAGAGGTATAACGGACAGAACGTGAGTCAGTCAGTAAGTGAATAAGTAAGTCAGTAAGTTAGTAAGCAAGTTTGGGAATATGTGATTACATAGGAAAATAAGTAAGTAAGTAAGTAAGTAAGTAAGTAAGTAAGTAAGTAAGTAAGTAAGTTAATGAGTAAGCAATAATCCTGAACGTCTGCTTAGTTCGGATCTTAAAAACCCGGCCCCACGTCTGTTTCATTCGAATTGTGGGGTCAACGTGTTTCTATGCTAGCACTCAATTCATGGGTGCGCGCATTGTGTACGTCTGTTTGCAGAGTGTGGGAAAGGAACCTACGGGCAGGACTGCAGTGGACAGTGTGGTGAGGGATGTGATGGGGGAGAGTGTGACAAAGTCACCGGTCATTGTCAGTGTCGCTCAGTCGGATGGACAGGACAGAAGTGTGACGGTGAGTGGGTCACACATTGTTTTGTTTGTGAAGCATGCCTGCACCAGTCTTTTGTCTTTTGTTCCTGAAGTCAACATCTGACCTCCAGAACAGCATGCCAATAGTCTATGGAAACAGTGTTCTTGAAGCCAACGTCTGCCCTGCAGAATTGCATGGCAGTAGACTACGGAAACAGTGTTCTTGAAGTGAACGTCTATCCTGCAGAAATGCATGACAGTAGACTACAGAAACAGTGTTCTTGAAGTGAACGTCTATCCTGCAGAAATGCATGACAGTAGACTACAGAAACAGTGTTCTTGAAGTGAACGACGGTCTCTCATAACGACACGGTAGACGACAGAAGCGGTGTTCTCTGGGTTAATGTTTGTCTACAACTTCTTCATACTGCTGTACAAAGTGGAAACTGGCTTGTTCCAGATCTCTGTCTAGCCTGATCATGAGCTTAGTGTATACAGAATTGAGTTTCTATGATGCTAGGTACATGGCTTGTTTCATTTGATTGTGAACAGGGAAGATGTCATGTTTTATTTCATCATGAACTGTGAAAATCGTGTGATGCTCACTGTTTGTTTCATATTATCATGAACTGTGAGTAATATATAATGCTCCCCACGTCATGTTTCATTTCATCGTGAACTGTGCCATGTGATGCTCCCTACATGTCATGCTTCATTTCATCGTGAACTGTGACATGTGATGCTCCCTACATGTCATGCTTCATTTCATCGTGAACTGTGTCATGTGATGCTCCCTGCATGTCATGCTTCATTTCATCGTGAACTGTGACATGTGATGCTCCCTACATGCCATGCTTCATTTCATCGTGAACTGTGACATGTGATGCTCCCTACATGTCATGCTTCATTTAATCGTGAACTGTGACGTGTGATGCTCCCTACATGTCATGCTTCATTTAATCGTGAACTGTGACGTGTGATGCTCCCTACATGTCATGTGTGCAGCATGTGCTGAAGGCTACTACAGGACCACAGTGTGGTCGTCACGACAGTCGGCCAACATACCGACGTGTGCACAGTGCGGCGAGGGCTGTGAGGCAGGGAGATGTGACACTTCAAACGGCCACTGTCAATGTCAGCCTGGATGGACAACCAGAACACACGGGAAAACATGCGACCAGAGTAAGAACTCTAACTCTCTCTCTCTCTCTCTCTCTCTCTCTCTCTCTCTCTCTCTCTCTCTCTCTCTCTCTCTCTCTCTCTCTCTCTCTCTCTGTGTATGCATGTGAGACAAACCTCTCTCTGTGTCTTTTTCTGTCTCTCTCTCTCTGTCTCTCTCTCTGTCTCTCTCTCTGTCTCTCTCTCTGTCTCTGTCTCTCTCTCTCTCTCTCTCTCTCTCTCTCTCTCTCTCTCTGTCTCTCTCTTTCTGTATGCATGTATGTATGTGAGGCAGATCTCTCTCTCTCCCCCCCCCTCTCTCTCTCTCTCTCTCTCTCTCTCTCTCTCTCTCTCTCTGTATGCATGTGAGACAAACCTCTCTCTCTCTCTCTCTCTCCTCTCTCTCTCTCCCTCTCTCTCTCTCTCTCTCTCTTTCTGTATGTGTGTGAGGCAGATCTGTCTCTCTCTCTCTCTCTCTCTCTCTCTTTTCTCTCTCTCTCTCTCTCTCTCTCTCTCTCTCTCTCTCTCTCTCTCTCTCTCTCTCTCTCTCTCTCTCTTATACACACACGCTATTGACAAATAAATGGATAGAAAGAAAGAAAAGTAGAAAGGTAGGTAAGCAAGTAAGCAGGTAGATCGGGATATACGTCCGTACGTAGGTAGACATTTAGGGAGGTAGGCAACTCTAATATGTATGTCTAATCTAACGGATTCCCGTCGATTTTATGGAAGGCTTTCGGTGAAGTCTGATATGTAAATTTCCAACCTGTTTGAAAGCAAAATGACTCACAAGCACAGGTGAGTTATTTGTTTTGTTTGTTTTTGGTTTCTTTAATTTGCTTGGCTTATTTATATACGTTCTGGCCACTTGTGAAGGGTATGTGAACATCGTATCGGAATATCAACATCAAAAATACATTTTGATATGAGAGAGAGAGAGGAGAGAGAGAGAGAGAGAGAGAGAGAGAGAGAGAGAGAGAGAGAGAAGAGAGAGAGATTGATTGATTGATTGATCTTTAATACCCAAGGATGAAGATTTTAGGCCAAAGCCTAGTCTTACAATCTGTCCTTGTCATGCATACATTATTTCAGCACATATCATTCATACAGACAATTCAATATACCAACATGATAATCTAATTCTACAATGATAAGCAAACTGCTCATAAAAGCACTAATGAGACGGGGGATGGTAAAACAAAAGGAAACTTACAAGCAAACAAACAAACAAAAACTACAGAGAGAGAGAGGTCAGAGGAGGGTGGGGAAGAGAGAATGGTAGGTAGGGGGAGGAGAAAAGGGATGGTAGACAGAGTGGGAGTGGGGATGAGCGATTTTAACGGAGTAGGTTTTATGTTGAGACGATTTATTCAAAGTATGGTTCACAATGAACTTAGCGAATGGACGCTAATCATTGTAATCGAATAATTTAACTACTGAGACATAAAATGTTTATGCAAATGTTCCTTGAAAGGTTTTAAAGTATTCATGTTTTGTAGATTCGGTGGAAGTGAGTTCCAGACATATGGTCCAGAGTAAGCTAGGCTTGTTTTGTATAGATCAATGCGTGGGTAGGGAAGAAGGAATTTCGTCGAGCCAGAAAAGCTGTTCGATCTTGTAAAAAAGGCATTGATATAACATGGCATGGTATCTGTCAAGATTGTAAACATAAATGATGCCTTGTTGAATTCCAATTGCCTATTTAGAGAGAGAGAGAGAGAGAGAGAGAGAGAGAGAGAGAGAGAGAGAGAGAGAGAGAGAGAGAGAGAGAGAGAGAGAGAGAGAGAGAGCTTCCATGATTTAATGCCCTCAAACTAACAAGATATTAAGGCGGGGGGAGGCACACTTTCGACTTGACACATTGCATCATTCAAGCATAAGAGAATAGATAACAATGAGATAAACAAAACAATCAGAATGTGATGGATTAAACTAAGGTACATCTAGTCATCACAAAAATCAGTATATATAGTTATCACATAATCAGCTCACACGTGACCGATCTAATCCGGTTAGGGAACTTCCTTCAGACCTTCCTTTCCTACCCTACCATTCCCACCTCCTCAGTCCCCAAACACACTCCCCACTCCCTTCGCACAGTGCCCACTCCCTTCTCACAGTCCCCACGCCCTTCTCATAGTCTCCACACCCTTCTCACAGTCCCCACGCCCTTCTCACAGTCTCCACGCCCTTCTCACAGTCTCCACGCCCTTCTCACAGTCCCACTCCCTTCTCACAGCCCCCATTCCCTTCTCATAGTCCCCCCTCCCTTCTCACAGTCCCCATTCCCTTCTCACAGCCCCCTTTCCCCTTCTCACAGTCCCCCCTCCCTTCTCACAGTCCACATTCCCTTCTCACAGTCCCCATTCCCTTCTCACAGTCCCCATTCCCTTCTCACAGCCCCCATTCCCTTCGCACAGTCCCACTCCCTTCTCACACTCCCCACTCCCTTCTCACAGTGCCCACTCCCTTCTCACAGTGCCCACTCCCTTCTCACAGTGCCCACTCCCTTCTCACAGGCCCCACTCCCTTCTCACAGTCCCCACTCCCTTCTCACAGTGCCCACTCCCTTCTCACAGTGCCCACTCCCTTCTCACAGTCTCCATTCCCTTCTCACAGTCCCCACTCCCTTCTCACAGTCCCCATTCCCTTTCACAGTCCCCCCTCCCTTCTCACAGTCCCCATTCCCTTCTCACAGTCCCCATTCCCTTCTCACAGTCCCCATTCACTTCTCACAGCCCCCATTCCCTTCGCACAGTACCACTCCCTTCTCACACTCCCCACTCCCTTCTCACAGTGCCCACTCCCTTCTCACAGTGCCCACTCCCTTCTCACAGTCCCCACTCCCTTCTCACAGTCCCCACTCCCTTCTCACAGTCCCCATTCCCTTCGCACAGTCCCCACTCCCTTCTCACAGTCCCCACTCCCTTCTAGCAGTCCCAACTCCCTTCTCACAGTCCCCACTCCCTTCTGACAGTCCCCACTCCCTTCTCACAGTGCCCGTTCCCTTCTCACAGTCCCCACCCTCTTCTCACAGTCGCCACTCCCTTCTCACAGTCCCCATGCCCTTCTCACAGTCCCTACCCCCTTCTCACAGTCCCCATTCCCTTCTGACAGTCCCCACTCCCTTCGCACAGTCCCATTCCCTTCTCACAGTCCCCACTCCCTTCTCACAGTCCCCATTCCCTTCTCACAGTCCCCACTCTCTTCTCACAGTTCCCACTCCCTTCTCACAGTCCCCACCCCCTTCTCACAGTCCCCACTCCCTTCTCACAGTCCCCATTCCCTTTTCACAGTCCCACCCCCTTCTCACAGTCCTCATTCCCTTCTCACAGTCCCTACCCCCTTCTCACAGTCCCCATTCCCTTCGCACAGTCCCCACTCCCTTCTCACAGTCCCCATTCCCTTCCCACAGTCCCCACTCCCTTCTCACAGTCTCACCCCCTTCTCACAGTCCCCAGTCCCTTCTCAAAGTCCTCATACCTTTCTCACAGTCCCCATTCCCTTCTCACAGTCCCCACTCCGTTCTCACAATCCCCATTCCCTTCACACAGTCCCTACTCCCTTCTCACTGTCCCCATTCCCTCTCAAAGTCCTCATTCCCTTCTCACAGTCCCCACACTTTCTTACAGTCCCTACCCCTTCTCACAGTCCCCACCCCATACTCACTGTGTCCACTCCTTTTTCACACCTTACAGGCATCATCTCAAACAGGAAACACAAGTCTCACACCTTACAGGCATCACCTCAAACAGGAATCACAAGTCTCACACCTTACAGGCATCACCTCACACAGGAATCACAAGTCTCACACCTTACAGCCATCAACTCAAACAGGAAACACAAGTCTCACACCTCACAGGCATCACCTCAAACAGGAAACACGAGTCTCACACCTCACAGGCATCAACTCAAACAGGAAACACAAGTCTCACACCTTACAGCCATCAACTCAAACAGAAAACACGAGTCTCACACCTCACAGGCATCAACTCAAACAGGAAACACAAGTCTCACACCTTACAGCCATCAACTCAAACAGGAAACACAAGTCTCACACCTTACAGCCACCAACTCAAACAGGAAACACGAGTCTCACACCTCACAGGCATCAACTCAAACAGGAAACACGAGTTTCACACCTCACAGGCATCAACTCAAACAGGAAACACGAGTCTCACACCTCACAGGCATCAACTCAAACAGGAAACACGAGTCTCACACCTTACAGGCATCACCTCAAACAGGAAACACAAGTCTCACACCTTACAGGCATCACCTCAAACAGGAAACACGAGTCTCACACCTCACAGGCATCAACTCAAACAGGAAACACGAGTCTCACACCTCACAGGCATCAACTCAAACAGGAAACACAGGCTCACACCTTACAGACATCATGTCAAACAGGAAACACAGGCTCACACCTCACAGGCATCAACTCAAACAGGAAACACAGGCTCACATTCATCTTTCTCCCTCGATCCGAACCTCATCCTCTACTCCAAGAGACCCCCCACCACCTGCCCGCCCACCCCCTCCTCTCCTCTCCTTTCTCCATTTTCTTCCTCGCGATCAAACACACACACACACACACACACACACACACACACACACACACACACACACACACACACACACACACACACACACACACACACACACACACACACACACACACACACACACACACACACACACACACACTGAGACTGCAACCCACTACAAAAGATAATAATATAAACAAGGAAATCAGATTCCAATACTACTGTCAATAAGTTCTATTTTTTTGCATCGGTAGCTTCATTTAAATACTTAGCGAGAGCATCAGTTGTATCATTATCTGTTGATACAGCATTTCTTATACCGCTTATTGTATGCTCAATATAAGTCCTATTGAAAGATGAATATTTTCAGACTAAAAGGAAGCAACACTGGAAAAGAAAGTGCACTTCATCTTCTTTACTGTGACCACACATTGGACAGTCAGTACCCTGTTCTCTGGTCATACACCAGTGTTTTGTGACCACACATTAGACAACACCTTGTTCTCTGGTCATAAGCCAGTGTTTTCTGACCACACATTGGACAGTCAGTACCTTGTTCTCTGGTCATACACCAGTGTTTTGTGACCACACATTGGACAGTCAACACCTTGTTCTCTGGTCATACACCAGTGTTTTGTGACCACACATTGGACAGTACCTTGTTCTCTGGTCATACACCAGTGTTTTGTGACCACACATTGGACAGTCAACACCTTGTTCTCTGGTCATACACCAGTGTTTTGTGACCACACATTGGACAGTACCTTGTTCTCTGGTCATACACCAGTGTTTTGTGACCACACATTGGACAGCACATTGTTATCTGGTCATACACCAGTGTTTTGAGACCACACATTGGACAGTCAGTACCTTGTTCTCTGGTCATACACCAGTGTTTTGTGACCACACATTGGACAGTCAGTACCTTGTTCTCTGGTCATACACCAGTGTTTTGTGACCACACATTGGACAGTCAATACCTTGTTCTCTGGTCATACACCAGTGTTTTGTGACCGCACATTGGACAGCACCTTGTTCTCTGGTCATACACCAGTGTTTTGTGACCGCACATTGGACAGTCAGTACCTTGTTCTCTGGTCATGCACCAGTGTTTTGTGACCACGCATTGGACAGTACCTTGGTCTCTGGTCATACACCAGTGTTTTGTGATTGCACATTGGACAGTCAGTACCTTGTTCTCTGGTCATGCACCAGTGTTTTGTGACCACACATTGGACAGTCAGCACGTTGTTCTCTGGTCATGCACCAGTGTTTTGTGACCACACATTGGACAGTCAGCACCTTGTTCTCTGGTCATACGCCAGTGTTTCGCAAGACCTAAAACTTGCGCTCTAACCCTAAAATTTACCAGATCTTCTCTCGTCATTTTTATTTGTTATTAAAGGCAGATACCTTTCTGTTTCAAACTAATATCAAAGGCACGGTACCACGCATATTTATCATTCTCCTTAACTTCTGAATGCCAGGGTTTTTTTTTGTTTTTTTTGGGTTTTTTTGTGACACAAAACAAGCCTTTCCGTAAATTTAAAATAAACCCCTCTTCGACACCAACACCTTGACACAGCCATACTGTCCCAACACCATCTTCTTTTACTGTTCCTTGTGTTTGATTCCCAGATGCGTTTGTCTATTTCTAACTGTATCAACAAGCTTGCCTTCATATTCTATTAGTCGGCAATTTCAGCAATAATAACCAGTATTTAACCAAGTTTATTGCTATTCGACTGTACAATGGATACCTTCCCGTATGTCTGTATATCATTCTGTTTCATGACTGGTTGCAGAGTGTTGGTATGGAACTTACGGCTCAGCCTGCAGCAAATCCTGCGGTCAAGGATGTGAAAACGGAACCTGTGACCACGTCAACGGCGAATGTACCTGCCTCTCAGACAGATGGACAGAACCGATGTGTGATGGTGAGTGGGATTGTATAGAAGAGTGTGTGTGTGTGGGTGTGGGTGTGGGTGTGCGTGCGTGCGTGCGTGCGTGCGTGCGTGCGTGCGCGCGCGCGCCTCTCTGTGTGTGTGTGGTGTGTGTGTGTGTGTGTGCGTGTGTGTGTGTGCGTGCGTGTGTGTGTGTGTGTGTGTGTGTGTGTGTGTGTGTGTGTGTGTGTGTGTGTGTGTGTGTGTGTGTGTGTGTGTGTGTGTGTGTGTGCTTCATCTCATCATGAACTCTGGATTGTGTCGTGTGAAGCTCCCTACATGTCATGCTTCATTTCATCGTGAACTGTGACATGTGATGCTCCCTAATGTCATGTTTCATTTCATCGTGAACTGTGACATGTGATGCTCCCCACATGTCATGCTTCATTTCATCGTGAACTGTGAGTATTGTGTGATGCTCCCCACATGTCATGCTTCATTTCATCGTGACCTATGACATGTGATGCTCCCTACATGTCATGGTTCATTTCATGGTGAACTGTGACATGTGATGCTCCCTACATGTCATGTTTCATTTCATGGTGAACTGTGACATGTGATGCTCCCTACATGTCATGTTTCATTTAATCGTGAACTGTGACATGTGATGCTCCCTACATGTCATGTTTCATTTCATCGTGAACTGTGACATGTGATGCTCTCTACATGTCATGCTTCATTTCATCGTGAACTGTGACATGTGATGCTCACTACATGTCATGTTTCATTTCATCGTGAACTGTGACATGTGATGCTCCCTACATGTCATGTTTCATTTCATCGTGAACTGTGACATGTGATGCTCCCTACATGTCATGCTTCATTTCAGCGTGAACTGTGACATGTGATGCTCCCTACATGTCATGTTTCATTTCATCGTGAACTGTGAGTATTGTGTGATGCTCCCTACATGTCATGCTTCATTTCATCGTGAACTGTGACATGTGATGTTCCCTACATGTCATGTGTGCAGCATGTGCTGAAGGCTACTACAGGACCACAGTGTGGTCGTCACGACAGTGGGCCAACATATCGACGTGTGCACAGTGCGGCGAGGGCTGTGAGGCAGGGAGATGTGACACTTCAAACGGCCACTGTCAATGTCAGCCTGGATGGAGAACCGGAACATGCGATCAGAGTAAGAACTCTCTCTCTCTCTCTCTCTCTCTCCTCTCTCTCTCTCTCTCTCTCTCTCTCTCTCTCTCTCTCTCTCTCTCTCTCTCTCTCTCTCTCTCTCTCGTTGGAGGACAATCAGGACACACTGGCCGCTGATTTTTCTGAATATCAGAACAAACATATTTCATATCTAGAAGATATGAAAACAGCGGTTAAAAATGAAATTAAACACTACATCAGTCAAAAAATAGAAACTCTGCTAGAATCAATGGGTCATTTTCAGACACGCTTCAACAGCTTAGAAAGCCAGTTAAATACCATCTGTAAGGAGAATCATTCATTGAAGACACAATTAGGAACCCTCCAATCTCAGATAAAAACTCAGATGGAAAAGGCTCGCACTACCACCACTTCCACTCAGTATGACACAGCAGACATCCAGCTAGCGGAATAAAACCTCTTTCATGACATCCGCGATCCTTCAACTCAAAGAGATGAGGGAAACCCACGTGACATTGCACACAGTCCTGAAATGTTCACAAACAATACATCCTCCTCCAGGACATCCTTGAAGCAAGATAGCCCTGTTACACACCAACCACCATCAACACCTGTCTCAACTCACAATTCCTTTCAGGTCTTGGGAGAGGACAGTGCTGACACTATTGAACAGAAATGTGTCCAGAACGATACTAGTATACTTGAGGGTAACACACATACTGAACAAAACCTTCACCTTCAATCAGTCACCCAGGACAAGTCCCCAGTGCAAAGTTTACGTGAAATAAAGATTCCAAGGTATTTTTCTTCGGTCCTCATAGGTGACTCTGTCCTGCGGTATGTTGATCCAAGACGTCTTGGTAGTGAGGAGGACATGGTGTTCAAACTGTGTGTTCCTGGGATGACAATGAAGGATCTGATACAGTGGCTAGGCGCAATACCAGACAAACTCACCCACATCCAGCATGTGATAGTTCATGTAGGGGTGAACGATTGCCCCGCTGGCCCTATGCCCATGACACAGTGGACAGAACTTATCAATCTCTGCAAGATCTCCTTCCCTTCAGCTGTCATCACCTTCAGCTCCATCGTCCCAGCGCGAGGACGTCACCCTTTCAACAACTCGATCTTTCCATCCAACAGAGCCCTGCGTACAGCCTGCATTGCTGCTGAAATCAACTTGATCGACAATTATGATACATTTATTACTAAGAATGGTGCCCAAGACGCGCATATTACAACGACCCTGTTCACATCAGTCTTAAAGGTACTGCAAAACTAGCCACCAATTTTATGCAGTTTTTGCCACGTCTATCTCGTCAGACCAACAGCCGGCATGGTGAAGGTGGCCTTTCGTCACAGCGACAGCCCGAAAGTGATGGGCAAATAGAACAACGGCCAGATGCTTTTGTTAGCACCCGGCACGGTGGCGGGGTAAACTCACGCCCTGAGTTTGGTCAGTGTTCAGGACGTGGTGGCTATGCGGCTGGCGCCCCCTCCATCTCTTCCTTGATCCACTTCCCCATGCTGCCGTCCCAGAGACAGGAAGGATGGACCGACCCCAGGCTACACCAGGCTCAACCCGAGGACGCCGTTCCTGTTCGACGTGTTCCGCAGCAACAGCGTTACGACGCCGTCGAGGCCGTTCAGCCTCCCATCAACAGAGAGCCTGGTCCCTCACAGCTCCGTTACGACACCACTGAGGCCTATCAGCCTCCCTTCAACAGGGGGCCTGTTCTTTCACAGCAGCTGTCTACCGACGTGGGCGAGGCCTTTCAGCGTTCGATCTCCAGTCGGCCTCAGGACAACAGGACTGTCCCAGTACATGAAGCCAGCCGTGCTCCCTACCCCCTATTCCCCAACCAGTCCCAGGCCTCACTCCAAGGACCCTGGTGTCCCTCCGGATCATACCCACCTCCCACTTCTCAGAACCCCCTTCTAGCCACAGAGGGTCACTGGAAGACTGTCCCACCAAGCTGCCAGCGAAGCTTCCAGAACCCAGTGGCAGCTGTGCCTCCCCCTACCACCTGGTGTGCTGGAGGTACGTCCAGCAGACTGGAGAGTACGCCCTCCAACTGCTGAACATGGCGTCACAGCTCCTGAACCAGTCCAGACTTCAGTAGTTTCCATATACACCACCCTGATTATATGACTGTCAAAAGAAAAAAGGGTGGAAACTATTGTTTATGGTGTAGTTGCGTGTGTGTGGGGTGTGGGGTGTGGGGGTGTGTGTGTGTGTGTGTGTGTGTGTGTGTGTGTGTGTGTGTGTGTGTGTGTGTGTGTGTGTGTGTGTGTGTGTGTGTGCACTCGCGCATGGCACATGTGCGCATGTGTTTTTGTATGTATTGAAAAAAAGTAAGGGGTGGGGGTTTAACAAGCGGGGGCGGGGTGGAGCGGGAGCGGGAAGGGGGAGGGCGAGAGAATGAAGGAGGAAGAATGGTGAACTGTCAAATATTAAATGTGAGAGAATTACCATGTAAGAGTAACCATATGAGAATTACCATGTAGTAGTTACCATGAAACCTGTCAACGAATCGGATACTTCCTTTGTTTCCTTTGTCTGATTTGGTATTAACAAAAAGAATTCAAATGTCACTGATGTAAAACATGTTCACCGATATGATTACAATTAAGCATTTTCATGTAATGAGAGAGAGAGAGAGAGAGAGAGAGAGAGAGAGAGAGAGAGAGAGAGAGAGAGAGAGAGAGAGAGAGAGAGAGAGAGAGAGAGAGAGAGAGAGAGGGAAGGGAGGAGCTTGTGTGAGGGTATGTGAGTGCGTATGTGTATGTGCGGATGTGCACGTAAGTGTTAGCGCTCGCAGTGACGCGCGCAGCCACGTGCGCAAGGATTGTGTGTTGTTGATACCGGACCCTGGTGATCGGAATGGACAAGTGAACTCTATTCTGTTTTTGTTTCACGGCGTTTGTATTTCGTCCCCGGATTGCTTATCGTTTTTTTTTTTTTTTTTTTTTTTTTTTTTTTTTTTTTTTTTTTCTTGCTGAGTTTTGCCGCATATTGTTGTAGTTATAAAATTATCCTTCTTGACTTGTTTACGGCAGCTGATCTTTTCTGCCTTTTTCTGTTGCTGAAATTTACCTACAACAGGTTTTCTGCTGTTTGACTATTATTCTACTCGTTTATATATAGTGTTGTCTAATTCGTAGAGTTTATTTGTACATCAATTTCATATATAATGAATGAATGGTTGTCTAAATTCGGCTTGAAAATAGGCTATTTAAACGTGTGTCATCTTTTAAACAAAATTTCTGATGTGCCTAGCATTTTATCCAATTCCAATAACTGTTTCCATTGTTTTTGTTTTTCAGAATCTCGACTTTTTAATTAGTACCTGATAATCTAGTTTCAATCCAAGGTTATGATACTATAAGAAGAGATCCAAAGACAAAGTTTGAAACAGGCTTAGTGACCTATATTCACAACTCGATTAATTATAAAACAGATCAACAGTTTTGATAATATAACATAGAATGCATATGGATAGAAATCTATGTGAAGGGTACTAAACCGATTTTGTTAGGCTGTTTATATAGGAATCCTAACGAACGTATTGAATGGTTCGATCGGTTCGAACATGTGATGGAGGATGTCTCAATGCGTTCGTCTGAGATTATAATTTTAGGAGATTTTAACATTGATCTACTTAAACCACATGATAAATGGAAACGGGGTTATGAATTACAGAATTTGACACAGTTAATTAACTCACCGACTAGGAAAAGTCTATCCTCCGAAACACTAATTGACCACATATACGCAACAAACCCATTTAATATCATAGAAACAGCTGTGCCTGTACACGGTCTCAGTGATCACTTTCCAATTTGTCTAACATGGTCCAAAAAGGGGGTTAAAATTCCTAGAAATGTTCACAAATGTATATCCTTTCGAAGCTATAGGAAATTCGATTCTAATAATTTCTTGTCCGATTTGTGTAGCGTAAATTTTTCTGAGGTGTATCAGCACAATGACCCTGATGGAGCACTGACTGCGTGGTATGACATATTTATCTCTGTCTTTAATAAACACGTGCCATCGGTAACTAAACGTGTCAAACCAAGGGTAAGCCACCGTGGGATAATGAAAAATTCGATAAGGCCATTAATTTACGAGATATTCTATTGCGAACAAATGGTAAAGATGATAAATTTAAAAAGCAAAGAAATAAGGTAAAACCCATATGAAAAGAACCGCCAAAAAGAAATATTTTAGTGACCTTATTTCCCGTAAAGAAGATTCTAAATCAATCTGAAAAGCTATCAATGAGCTCTCCGGTAAAACCTTGTCATCTAGTGCTCCTTCTGAGAGAACATTGTCTGCTGAACTCTTAAATGATCACTTCACAACTGTTGCAGAAAAGACGATCAAAGCTGACTGTTCAAAGACAATGACCTATTTGAGCTAAAAGCGTACTGTGTATCGAAAACATAAAATATAAGCTTCAAATCGAGTTTATTGGTGTACATGATGTTTTATAGGAATTGTGTATGGTAAAATTTTGAAAATTGCTGCTCCAATTATATCAGGCATCTTACATATATTTACAATCTTTCCATTGATAAAGGTCGTTTATCCACAATCCTTCAAAGATGCTAAAGTTTTACCTTTTTAAAAATCTGGTGATCCCATTGATCCTTCTAACTACAGACCTATATCTATCCTATCTATTCTATCTAAACCCCTTGAAAAACATTAAATATAG
>CM031604.1:98166609-98171609 GCA_018398815.1 Conus ventricosus
ATTTTTGAGGGGAGTGGTGGGGGGGGGGGGGGGTTCCCAAAGATTTTTTTGCTTTGCCTCAAGAAACTTAATTTTTTGGGCATGTCAGAAAAAAAAAGGGGAAATTTAAAAAGGGGATACCCCCCGATGGAAAACCCCGTTAGAAACTGAAGCCGCACAAATTTATTTTTCCCTTTGACCCGATCCAAAGGAACCGCTTAAGCGCCCCCTGCCAAAGCTTTTTAAAAATTTGGTCCTTTTTTACGAATCGTCAAAGTTTTTCAGTTCATAGGTGGGGGCCCCATACCCCCCCCCCCCCCCCTCCTTGCTTCAGCTCTATGGCAAGGACTTTTACATGGAACGAGTATTTTAAAACTGCCGGGTAGCACAATTTTTTTCAGTTTTGATGTTGCCTTGGACCTTTGGAGGGGACAATATTCTAATCGCTTTCCAAAGGGACGGACA
Source organism: Conus ventricosus (assembly GCA_018398815.1). Classification (NCBI taxonomy): domain Eukaryota; kingdom Metazoa; phylum Mollusca; class Gastropoda; order Neogastropoda; family Conidae; genus Conus; species Conus ventricosus. Next base: position 98,167,054 of record CM031604.1, read on the forward strand.
AGTTAGTTTAGATGAAGCTTCATAATGCCATTGGAGTGACTCTCTCAACGGTTTCGGGTTTTTACTGGTTTTTTTTTTTTCAGGTGTCTGTATCCACAACAGTGGTTTTTGGTGCTTTTTTTTTGGGGGGGACGGGGATGCGTGTTTTGGGTGGTGCTGCTGCAGTGTTTTTGGTGTGGGTTTTGGTGGTGTGTGTGTGTGTGTGTGTGTGTGTGTGGGTTGGTGTGTGTGTGTGTGTGTGCTTTTTGTGTTGTATGTTGAAGTTTATATATCTAGTAGTATGTGTGTTGTGTGTGTAAGTTGTGTGTGTGGTGTTGGGGTGTGTGTTTTGTGTGTGGTTTGTGTGGTGTGTGGTGGTGTTGGGGGTGTTTGGGTGTGCGTGCGCGCGCGCGCGCGGTGTGTGTGTGTGTGGTGTGTGTGTTGTGGTGGGGTGTTTTGGGGTGGGTTTTGTTTGGGGTGTGTGTGCGTGCGGATGCGTGTGGTGGTGTGTGTGTGTGGTGGTTGGTGGTTGTGTGTGTGGTGTGTGTGTGTGTGAGTGTGTGGTTGTGGGGTTTTGTGTGGTGTGTTGTGAGTGGTGTGTTGTGTGTGTGTGTGTGTGTTGTGTGTGTTTTTTGTGTGGTGTGGTTGGGGTTGCCCTGTGTGTGGTGCGCGTGTGTTTTGTGTTGTGTGGTGTGTGTGTGTGTGTGTGTGTTGGTGTGTGTTGTGTGTGTTGGGGTGTGGTGCGTGCGTGGTGCGTGTGTGGTGCGTGGTGCGGCGTGCGTGTCTGTCAGTTTCTGTGGTCTGTCTACGAGGGGCTATTAAGGAGGTCTTTAGTCCCGCATCCAGAGTTATCCCTCCCCTGCTGTTTTCGACTCTCCGTACCAGCCCCAAACCCGGTATGTCCCGGAAGTCTCAGCACGGCGTTTAGTGGGGCCACAGCACAATGGCAGTTCTTTCAGAGCCACAATATCAATGGCTTCACTGGGAGCCCTCAACATCAATGCAGTTCGTGGGAGCCATCAACACAATGTCGTTGTGGACCACCAACATCAATGTCATTCAGTGGGGGCCCCAAATCAATTCATTTAGTGGACCATCAACAAATTCAGTTCAGTGGGAGCCATCAATACAATGAGTTCAGTGGGGCCACAAATCAATGTCTTTTGTGGGAGCCATCAAAATCAAACAGTTCAGTGGGAGCCATCACAACAATGGCAAAAATTTCATTTGGGGAGCCATCAATATCAATGTCAGTTCAGTGGGAGCCATCAATATCAATGTCAGTTCAGTGGGAGCCATCAATATCAATGTCAGTTCAGTGGGAGCCATCAACATCAATGACAGTTCAGTGGGAGCCATCAGCATCAATGGCAGTTCAGTGGGAGCCATCAATATCAATGTCAGTTCAGTGGGAGCCATCAATATCAATGTCAGTTCAGTGGGAGCCATCAATGTCAAGTCAATGTCAGTTCAGTGGGAGCCATCAATATCAAGTCAATGTCAGTTTCAGTGGGAGCCATCAATATCAATGTCAGTTCAGTGGGAGCCATCAATATCAGTGTCAGTTCAGTGGGAGCCATCAATATCAATGGCAGTTCAGTGGGAGCCATCAATATCAATGGCAGTTCAGTAGGAGCCATCAACATCAATGGTAGTTCAGTGGGAGTTCAGTGTGTCCCGACATATCTATTCACTGTTAAAAACCCTGCTCTCAGAAAACATTTGTCAAGAGTCAGACTCGGTGTCTCACAGTTGAAACCCCACCGATATAGATATTCTAAAAGGAAAGAAAATACTAGCTGTCCTTTTTGTCCTAATTCTGAAGAATCAGAATGACATTTTATATTGGTTTGTACTTACTATAAAGCTATCCGAGAAATGTATATCTCACCGAAATATTGTTCCCACCCAAATGCGTTTAAATCAAGCTCTTTGCTTTCTGATACAAGAATGTGTATGCCCCTTGCCCTGTATCTGTCTAAAGCATTTACTTTCAGAAATCAATCTTTATAGATGTTTAATGATCAATGTCTAAAGCATTTACTTCAGAAATCAATCTTTATATGATGTTTAATTATCAATTTTTGCAGACTTATGAACATGCTATTTCGTCATCCTTCCTCAACCCCCACCCAATCCCACCGATCCCTACCAACCCCTCGGCCTGCCCTATCCCTTCTCCCTCTTTAAGCGATTAAAGACGGTACCAATTAACTTTATTCATCTTATGTACATTATTATGATATCATTTCCTTTGTTCCCCCCCCTCCCTTTTGACATGGGCAGAAGGCCTAGCTCAAATAAAACTTTGTCTTGTCTTGTCTCTCTCTCTCTCTCTCTCTATATATATATTTTAATTTGTGTATTGAAAAATGTCATTTTCCTCAAGCTTTTAAGGATGCCAAGTAATTCCTCTCTTTAAATCTGGTGACCCAAATGATGCTTCAAACTACAGGCCCATATCAATTTTATCTGTTTGTCAAAACCGTTAGAAAAGCATTTAAAGAAAATGATTCAGTCCCATTTTGATGAATATAAATTTGTTTCATCCAAACCAAAGTGGTTTCAGAAAAAAATCATTCTTGTCACACTGCACTCTCAAACTAATAGAACAATGGCACATAAATATTTAATAACGACCTTGTTACTGGGGCAGTATTTGTTGACTTTGCTAAGGCATTTGATACCATTGACCACAATCTTCTTATAAAAAAATGGAATTATATTGTTTATCACAAGATGCAATCAATCTGATTTCATCCTTTCTAACCAACAGACAACAATTAGTTTTCCTGGATTGTAAAAAATCATCTTTTCAACCAGTAAACTATGGTGTTCCCCAAGGGTCAGCTAGGACCAGTTTTATTTTCTGTCTATATAAACGATCTTCCTTTTAAACGTCTCATCTGACTGTTGAACTATTTGCAGATGATAGTACAATGCATAACAAAAACAAAAACACAGATTCGGTGCTTGCAGAATATACAAAACGACCTTACAAAACTGGAAACATGGAGTAAACTAAATCATATGGCTCTACATCCTAAAGAAATCTAAGTTATGATAATTACCACTAGACAAAAACGCCAAAACTTCAAAACTGTACTTAAGCAAATAAAAATAAACGACAGTGTTATAGAAGAGGTTAACTGTCACAAACTGCTTGGTCTAACAATTGACAACAATCTTTCCTGGTCAGTACACATTTCTGCACTCACGCGTAACTTTCTAAGAAATTATTTCAGTTTAACAGAATAAAACACTTTCTCGATCAACACACTAGAAAATTATTTTCCATGCATATTTACAACCAGATTTCGACTATGCATCTACAATATGGGATATGGCTAGTAAAAACTGTCTTAAACCCTTAGAAAGCATTTACAGGCGTTCTATCAAACTTATACTTCTAAAATCCTCTTCCTACTAATTCATGACTACAAATCATTACATATTCTTCCGTTTCAATTGAGATGTCAATTCAATAAAGCAGTATTTTTCTACAAAATAGTTATGGACTTGCTCCATCATATCTCTACGAAAAACTCCAAAAGACTAAACTACGAGACAAAGAGAGAATAAACTTCCCGTCCTAGAACTGATCTGTATATGACTTCTCTTATATACTCAGGCGGTAAACAATGGAACGAAATTCCTGATGGCATTTAAAACAAAGAATTCCTTGGCATCATTCAAAAGCTGCTACCATGATTACTTATTTAAGCTATTATAATAATTATTCCATTTGCTTACTGTTCATGTAATGGTATATATCTGCAATGTATTCAGTTACCCTGATGATGACCCCTCTCTCTCTCATCTTTCTTTCTCTTTCTCTCTCTCTCTCACTCTCTCTCTCTCGTCTCTCTGTCTGTCTGTCTGTCTGTCTGTCTTTCTCTCTCTCTGTTTCTCTCTCTCTCTCTCTCTCTCTCTCTCTCTCTCTCTCTCTCTCTCTCTCTCTCTCTCTTTCAGTTGTACTTATATGTACAAGTAGGTAAGTGTACATGTATATATTTGTGTATATATGTATATATATGTGTGTGTGTGTGTGTATATATATATTATATATATATAATTATATATATTAATATATATATAATATATATATATATATATATATATATATATGTGTGTGTGTGTGTATATGTGTGTATATATATATAGATATTATGTCTTGATTATATAATGTACTCTGCCCCTTTGTTTTTATTTTGTTTGGATTGCATCCCGATCCTTTCTTTATTATATTATTTATTGTATTGTCTAGTTGATATTATTGTTAACATACTCTTACTGCTCTTTCTTGGCCTTTGTTTTAATTTGTGATGTGGTTTGCTTTGTTTTTGAGGACCTGATGAAAAAAAGTTATTGAAATGCTTATTCAGTTTATCCTCATTAAAGATTTCAGATTTCAGATTTCAGATTTCAGATTTCTCTCTCTCTCTTTCTCTCCTCTCTCTCTCTCTCTCTCTCTCTCTCTCTCTCTCTCTCTCTCTCTCTCTCATGTTGTTGTGATGTAACTGTTTTATGCTGCAGAGTGTCAGGATGGTTACCATGGAGCGACTGCAGTCAGAGTT
>CM031604.1:98175464-98218694 GCA_018398815.1 Conus ventricosus
TGATGCTATGTCCACAGACACCTTGAGGACTGTCACCATTGATGCTATGTCCACAGACACTGGTCGTCCTTGAGGACTGTCACCATTGATGCTATGTCCACAGACACCATGAGGACTGTCACCATTGATGCTATGTCCACAGACACCTTGAGGACTATCACCATTGATGTTATGTCCACAGACACTGGCCATCGTTGAGGACTGTCACCATTGATGCTATGTCCACAGACACTGGTCATCTTAGTGGACTGTCACCATTGATGCTATGTCCACAGACACTGGTCATCGGTGAGGACTGTCACCATTGATGCTATGTCCACAGACACTGGTCATCGTTGAGGACTGTCACCATTGATGCTATGTCCACAGACACCTTGAGGACTGTCATCATTGATGCTATGTCCACAGACACCTTGAGGACTGTCACCATTGATGCTATGTCCACAGACACTGGTCATCGTTGAGGACTGCCACCATTGATGCTATGTCCACAGACACTGGTCATCGTTGAGGACTGTCACCATTGATGCTATGTCCACAGACACCTTGAGGACTGTGACCATTGATTCTATGTCCACAGACACTGGTCATCGTTGAGGACTGTCACCATTGATGCTATGTCCAAAGACACTGGTCATCTTTGAGGACTGTCACCATTAAAATCTCAAACGTAAAAGTGTTCATGACAGTCTGATGGCCTGGACACCTTCCCCTGCCTTCCCTTTCACGTGTAGTGTGCAGCTGTTCCAAGGAATGTAACAGCTCTGTTGGGATCAGTTTAGATCATGGCAACGGCAGTGTACATTACAGAAGCAGCATAATAAAAGTCACGGCACTAGCGGGTACCATGGCGGTCGTAGTCCTGTGAACTGCTCAATGTAGCACCAGGAAAGGAAACACACATGCATGGTTATTCATGAAAGTTAAAGCACACTGCTACAGCTCAATGATGTTTTTAGCTGAATGGATAGAACTAAAAACAAGGAGCAGTTACAGTATTCGCAGCAGCTGTAATGGGAGACAGACAGACCGACAGACCGACAGACATACAGACAGACAGACAGACAGAGTCTCATGACCAAACGACTCCAATGTTTTATTCATACAGGCCATAGCCTCTCAGAATGGTGACATACAGTTTGATTCATGCTGCAAACTGATATTGGTTCTTCTTCATGTTACGTATATGCTTCGATTCTTGGGTGCTTTCAATAAATAAAAAATGGCTGTTTAGCTGTGTTTTGTTTATTTGATGACGACATTAACAGGTTTATTTGGAAAGCCAAAGGGTATTGAACTATTTTGTGTAAAAGTTGCTCTCTAATGTATTTTAGTACCAGATAATTCAATACAAAAAGTGAACTTCATCTTATTGTGTATTTCCGCATGATGGACAAATCTTTTTTTTTCTTGACTATCTAAAACGAAAGTAGTGAGTAACGAAATCAGAGACAATTCTAAACCCATTCGTAATATATTTTAGAACTTTGTCTATTTTCATCGATCACAGACATCGCCCTGTTTTACACCAGAAATATAAGATAGACAGACAGACAGACAGACAGACAGGCTGGTTGGTTGGTTGGTTGGTTGGTTGGTTGGTTGGTTGGTTGGTTGGTTGGTTGGTAGACAGATAGAGATAGACATAGTTTGTTAAAGCAGCACTTCATCCTATTTTGCTCTACACGATTTTATATACTCACAGCATATTCATCAAGTTTTACACACACACACACACACACACACACACACACACACACACACACACACACACACACACAACAGAGAGAGAGAGAGAGAGAGAGAGAGAGAGAGAGAGAGAGAGAGAGAGAGAGAGAGAGAGAGGAGAGCATTCTCAACGACCTAACCATTTCACGCCAACTGGTTACAATGATACAGACAGCAATGGTCCATGCAGTTTGGCGTTACTGGCATGGAGCATGTTGACAACGTTATGCAAGCTGACAGTGTTGTCAATACATTTGTGAAGGCTGACAGTGTTGTCAATACATTTGTGAAGGGTGACAGTGTTGTCAATGCATTTGTGAAGGCTGACAGTGTTGTCAATACATTTGTGAAGGCTGACAGTGTTGTCAATACATTTGTGAAGGCTGACAGTGTTGTCAATGCATTTGTGAAGGGTGACAGTGTTGTCAATGCATTTGTGAAGGGTGACAGTGTTGTCAATACATTTGTGAAGGGTGACAGTGTTGTCAATACATTTGTGAAGGGTGACAGTGTTGTCAATGCATTTGTGAAGGCTGACAGTGTTGTCAATACATTTGTGAAGGCTGCCAGTGTTGTCAATACATTTGTGAAGGGTGACAGTGTTGTCAATACATTTGTGAAGGGTGACAGTGTTGTCAATACATTTGTGAAGGGTGACAGTGTTGTCAATGCATTTGTGAAGGCTGACAGTGTTGTCAATACATTTGGGAAGGCTGACAGTGTTGTCAATACATTTGTGAAGGGTGACAGTGTTGTCAATACATTTGTGAAGGCTGATAGTGTTGTCAATGCATTTGTGAAGGCTGACAGTGTTGTCAATACATGTGTGAAGGGTGACAGTGTTGTCAATACATTTGTGAAGGGTGACAGTGTTGTCAATACATTTGTGAAGGCTGACAGTGTTGTCAATACATGTGTGAAGGGTGACAGTGTTGTCAATACATTTGTGAAGGGTGACAGTGTTGTCAATACATTTGTGAAGGCTGACAGTGTTGTCAATATATTTGTGAAGGCTGACAGTGTTGTCAATATATTTGTGAAGGCTGACAGTGTTGTCAATACATTTGTGAAGGCTGACAGTGTTGTCAATACATTTGTGAAGGCTGACAGTGTTGGCAATGCATTTGTGAAGGGTGACAGTGTTGTCAATACATTTGTGAAGGCTGACAGTGTTGTCAATACATTTGTGAAGGGTGACAGTGTTGTCAATACATTTGTGAAGGGTGACAGTGTTGTCAATACATTTGTGAAGGGAGCTTCATGGTGTGTTTGTGCTGTGCAGACTGTGAGGACGGAAAGTTCGGAGACAAATGCCTGAAGGACTGTGGCCGTTGTGCTGAAGGAGAAGTCTGTGACAAAAACAACGGTCACTGTAAAGTCTGCAAACCAGGATGGAAACCTCCTCTGTGTTCAGACGGTAAGAAACATTTCGTTCACAGTTCATCTTGTTACCTGACTGATTTACTCTATGTACATACGCTCCGGCTGGTTCGTTTATTTATGTACCTGCATGTAGACCGACTAATATGCGTACTTCGTCTTCTTTGTTCCCTGTGACGTATGAATTAATGCCACTGTAAGTAACCCCGAAGTCAACTGACAAAGCTGCCAAAGTGGCTGACGTAAAGCGTTCCTCTGAAGCTCACTCCAACAGTGATCAACACAGTTGTTTGACACAGACAGCCGCTGGAACCTGGCACAGAGAGGTTCACGGCCTCAGCAGAAGTTGGAGTCTGGCTTCAGGCATCCGAATGTCGGCCTGTTCTCATACCCTACCTGAAGACCTCACCTGCCTGATCACTCCCCTGCCTGTCCTCGTCCCACCTGCCTGTCCTCATCCCCTGCCTGTCCTCATCCCCTGCCTGTTCTCATCCCCTGCCTGTCCTCATCCCCTGCCTGATCACCTCCCCTACCTGTCCTCATCCTCTGCCTGATCACCTCCCCTGCCTGATCACCTCCCCTGCCTGTCTCATCCCGCCTTTCCCTGCCTGTACCTCCCCTGCCTGTCACTCCCTCTGTCTCCCCCTGCCTGTTCCTTCCCTGCTGATCACCTCCCCTGCCTGTCCTCACCCCTCACCCCCTGCCTGTTCTCATCCCCTGCTGATCACCTCCCCTGCCTGTTCCTCATCCCCTGCCTGTCCTCCCCGCCTGATCACCTCCCCTGACTGTTCCTCATCCCCTGCCTGATCACCCCCCCTCCACCCTGCCTGTCCTCATCCCCTGCCTGTCACCTCCCTGCCTGATCACCTCCCCTGCCTGATCACCTCCCTGCCTGTCCTCCCCTGCCTGTCCTCATCCCCTGCCTGTTCTCATCCCCTGCCTGTATCCTGCCCGTCCCCCTGCCTGGTCACCTCCCCTGCCTGTCACCTCCCCTGCCTGTCCTCATCCCCTGCCTGTCCTCATCCCCTGCCTGCTATCCCCTTCCTCATCCCCTGCCTTTCTCATCCCTGCCTGTCCTCATCCCCTGCCTGTCACCTCCCCTGCCTGTCCTCACCCTCCCCCCTGCTGTCACCATCCCCTGCCTGTCACCATCCCCTGCCTGTCCTCATCCCCTGCCTGGTCCTCATCCCTGCCTGTCCTCATCCCCTGCCTGTCCTCATCCCCTGCCTGTCCCCATCCCCTGCCTTGTCCTCATCCCCTGCCTGTCACCTCCCCTGCCTGTCCTCATCCCCTGCCTGTCACTCCCCTGCCTGTCCTCATCCCCTGCCTGGTCACCTCTTCTCCTGCCTGTCCTCATCCCCTGCCTGTCCTCATCCCCTGCCTGTCCTCATCCCCTGCCTGTCACTCCCTGCCTGTCCTCATCCCCTGCCTGTCACATCCCCTGCCTGTCTCATCCTGCTGTTCCATCCCTGCCTGGTCACCTCCCCTGCCTGTCCTCATCCCCTGCCTGTCACTCCCCTGCCTGTCCTCATCCCCTGCCTGTCCTCATCCCTCCCGCTCCTGCTCCTCATCCCTGCTCCTCACCCTGCCTGTCCATCCCCTGCCTGTCCTCATCCCCTGCCTGATCACATCCCCTGCCTGTCCTCATCCCCTGCCTGTCCTCATCCCTGCCTGTCCTCATCCCCTGCCTGATCACATCCCCTGCCTGTCCTCATCCCCTGCCTGTCACCTCCCCTCCTGTCCTCATCCCCTGCCTGTCTCATGTCTCACCCCTGCTATCACCCCTGCCTGGTCACCTCCCTGCCTGATACCCCCCCCCCCCCGCCTGTTCTCTTCCCCTGCCTGATCACCTCCTCTGCCTGTTCTCATCCCCTGCCTGATCCCGCCCCCCGCCTTTCTCTTCCCCTGCCTGATCACCTCCCCTGCCTGATCACCTCCACTGCCTAAAATCCCCTCAGTGATTAACACAGTCGTTTGACACAGACAGCTGCTGGAACCTGGCACAGAGAGGTTCACGGTCTCTGCGGAACTTGGTGTCTGGCTTTCTGTTGCTGCCTGTTCTCCTCCCTTGCCTGATCACCTCCGCTTTCTGTGGAGAACTGTTCCGGGCCTTTGCACAAGTGCATGGTGGGTATGAACCAGTCTGCACTGAGGGGTCTACGCCACGTATTCTTAACTGCGCGCATATCGAGGAATGATAACTACTGCAAGCTGGGTGAAAAAGGACGTGTTCAAATAAACATCAGAAATGCACGAAACTGGGCTCCCCAGCTCACAAGGAGCATGACGATCATTGACTGAATTTGTTGAGTGACTGAGTGAAACTGCGCTCCCATCTCACAATGATCATGACAATCATTGATTGAATTAGTTGAGTGACTGAGTGAAAATGTGCCCACAGCTCACAGTCAGCATGACAATCATTGGTTGAATTAGTTGTTAGACTGAGTGAAACTGGGCCCCACAACTCACAGCATGACAATCATTGGTTGAATGAGTTGAGTGTCTGAGTGAAACTGTGCTCACTAGCTCACAGTGAGTGCGATAATCATTGGATGAATTATTGAGTGACTGGGTGACATGCGCAGCAGGTGAGAATTTCTTCTTAGTCACGGACTGCTGCACAGTACTTTCGGGTGTCAAAACAATGACTTCATGTTCGACCAATTGAATAAACAAATGAATAGTTGAATACGTCATGGGACTTGAGAATCGCCTCTAAGGCCAGGACTATACTACAACATACAGTAAGTCTGTGAATAAACCGAAAGAACAAATAAACTAATAAATGCATGAACGAGTCACAACAAGTGAGAAATTCCTCTAGGGCCAGGACTGTGCTGTGGTGTGGTGGTATCAGAACAGTGAGTATGTGTGTGTGAATAATTGAATGAACAAAATGACAAATTGCATCAATGAGGGATTGAAAAATAGATTCTTTCAAAAGAAATGCATTTAAAGAACGAGCACACGAATGAATAATGATGTCGAATGAAAACATGAGTGATTGAATAACGAAACACTTGTACATGAGTGAAGAAAAGACAGTCTACGGGACTGAATTACTTTGATGTGTATATAGAGTGTGAGGATGGTCACTACTTTCATATGTATACAGAGTGTGAGGATGGCCACTACTGTGATGTGTACACAGAGTGTGAGGATGGCCACTACTGTGATGTGTATACAGAGTGTGAGGATGGCCATTACTGTGATGTGTATACAGATGTGAGGATGGCCACTCTGTGATGTGTATACAGAGTGTGAGGATGGCCACTACTGTGATGTGTTACAGAGTGTGAGGATGGCCACTACTGTGATGTGTATACAGATGTGAGGATGGCCACTACTTGATGTGTATACAGATGTGAGATGCCACTACTGTGATGTGTGTACAGAGTGTGAGATGGCCACTACTGTGATGTGTGTACAGAGTGTGAGATGGCCACTACTGTGATGTGTATACAGAGTGTGAGATGGCCACTACTGTGATGTGTACAGTGTGAGGATGGCCACTGCTGTGATGTGTATACAGAGTGTGAGGATGGCCACTACTGTGATGTGTATACAGAGTGTGAGGATGGCCACTACTGTGATGTGTATACAGACTGTGAGGATGGCCACTACTGTGATGTGTATACAGATTGTAAAGATAGCCACTACTGTGATGTGTATACAGAGTGTAAGGATGGCCACTACTGTGATGTGTGTACAGAGTGTAAGGATGGCCACTACTGTGATGTGTGTACAGAGTGTGAGGATGGCCACTACTGTGATGTGTATACAGAGTGTGAGGATGGCCACTACTGTGATGTGTGTACAGAGTGTGAGGATGGCCACTACTGTGATGTGTATACAGAGTATGAGGATGGCCACTACTGTGATGTGTGTACAGAGTGTGAGGATGGCCACTACTTTGATGTGTATACAGAGTGTGAGGATGGCCACTACTGTGATGTGCATACAGAGTGTGAGGATGGCCACTACTGTGATGTGCATACAGAGTGTGAGGATGGCCACTACTGCGATGTGTATACAGAGTGTGAGGATGGCCATTGCTGTGATGTGTATACAGTGTGAGGATGGCCGCTACTGTGATGTGTATACAGAGTGTGAGGATGGCCATTGCTGTGATGTGTATACAGTGTGAGGATGGCCACTACTGTGATGTGTATATAGAGTGTGAGGATGGCCATTGCTGTGATGTGTATACAGTGTGAGGATGGCCACTACTGTGATGTGTATACAGAGTGTGAAGATAGCCACTACTGTGATGTGTATACAGAGTGTGTGGATAGCCACTACTGTGATGTGTATACAGAGTGTGAGGATGGCCACTACTGTGATGTGTATACAGAGTGTGAGGATGGCCACTACTGTGATGTGTATATAGAGTGTGAGGATGGCCACTACTGTGATGTGTATACAGAGTGTGAGAATGGCCCTACTGTGATGTGTGTACAGAGAGTGAGGATGGCCACTGCTGTGATGTGTATACAGAGTGTAAGGATGGCCACTACTGTGATGTGTATACAGAGTGTGAGGATGGCCACTACTGTGATGTGTATACAGAGTGTGAGGATGGCCACTACTGTGATGTGTATACAGTGTAAGGATGGCCACTACTGTGATGTGTATACAGAGTGTGAGGATGGCCACTACTGTGATGTGTATACAGAGTGTGAGGAGGGCCACTACTGTGATGTGTATACAGAGTGTGAGGATGGCCACTACTGTGATGTGTATACAGAGTGTGAGGATGGCCACTACTTTGATGTGTATACAGAGTGTGAGGATGGCCACTACTGTGATGTGTATGCAGAGTGTGAGGATGGCCACTGCTGTGATGTGTATACAGAGTGTGAGGATGGCCACTGCTGTGATGTGTATACAGAGTGTGAAGATGGCCACTACTGTGATGTGTATACAGAGTGTAAGGATGGCCACTACTGTGATGTGTATACAGAGTGTGAGGATGGCCACTACTGTGATGTGTATACAGTGTGAAGATGGCCACTACTGTGATGTGTATACAGTGTGAGTATGGCCACTACTGTGATTTGTATACAGAGTGTAAGGATGGCCACTACTGTGATGTGTATACAGAGTGTAAGGATGGCCACTACGGTCAACAATGCAGTAGACGCTGCGGTCACTGTGAGAACGATGACGTGTGTGACGTCGTCATGGGATTCTGTCCTGCTGGCTGCAAGGATGGGTTTCATGGCCTTCGCTGTAACAGTGAGTCTGTCTGTCTGTCCGTCTGTCCAGCCGTTTTTCTCTCTGGCTACCTGTCCGTCCATCTGTCTCTCTGGCTACTTGTCTGTCTGTTTCTCTGGCTGTCTGTCCCTCTGCCTGTCAGTCCGCATGTCTGTCGGTCCATCCGTCTGTTAGTCTGTCTGCGTCTGTCTGTCTGTCTGTCTGCCTCTCTCTCTCTCTCTCTCTCTCTCTCTCTCTCTCTCTTCTCTCTCTCTCTCTCTCTCTCTCTCTCTCTCTCTCTCCCACCTCTGAAGTGAAGACGAGAGTGGAATATGATCCTCAAGATGCTGGCTAGACTGGCTCACAACTCTGTCCTGTAGAAGTCATATGGTGCACGGAACTCGATCAGAATGATTTGAAGAATCTGAGTGGATAACAGGATCCAGTCTCATGCCACTCCTCCAGATGATCTCTGGATGGTTCTCCCATTCTGGAAGGTCTAAGGTGCATTCCCAGTCATTCACTCCATCCAGTAAACCTTGCTTCCATGCCTTTGATATCATAGTTGTTCCAGACCAAGATTTGTGGCCTCTGCAATGTAGAACGTCGTTGTTGGAGCTTCTGATGGTGTAGAGCTTCCTCTGGTGGTGTTAACCCCTTGTGCCATCTCCTTGAGGACAAGGTTGTGCCTCCATGAATACCTTCCCTGGGTAAGCGCTGCTTTGTGTGAACTCAGGGCATGTTCCACTGTTTGTTTGCCCTGACAGAGTGGACACGTAGGATCATATGATTAGCCCCTCCCCCCGCCCCCCTTTGACCAGCAGCTGACTGTATGAGGTGCCATGCGCCATGTGTCTCTCCAGATGAGACTTGTTTGGAGTGCGTTGTCCCAGGTCGTCCACTGTCCTTGTTGGCCTTGCTGGACTGCTTCTGAAATCTCTTGGCTCCTCTTCTCTCTTCAGCTCTTCTATTACATTGTCTCCCTTTGCTTTCCCTTTTGCATTTGATCACCATTTCATTTCTGTTGATCCCACTTCCTGTCTGTTGGTCTGTGTGTGACCTGTTATTTCCTGTCTGTTGGTCTGTGTGTGACCTGTTATTTCTGTCTCTTGGTCTGTGTGTGACCTGTTATTTCCCTGAACTTGATGTTTTCTTTTGCCGCGTCCGCTGCTTCCCGAACTTTCCATTTTCTGCCAGTGTTAGCTTGGGCTGGACTGGTTTCACAATGTTGTCTTCGAAGTCTTCAAGCACGGTTAGTAACCTTGCTTTCCCCACTTTTCTTTCCCCTGGGATGGATTTCAGGGGGAATTTCTTTTGTGCTTGGTGGCAGTAGAGACGAGGGTTGACTGCCAGAACCCAGTATTTCATAAACATATATAGAAGAGATACTGGGATCTGGCAGTCAACCCCCGAGAGTGCAATGTCATTGAGACCAGGTGGAACACAAAGCTATTTCCTATAGAAGAGAGATACTGGGTTCTGGCAGTCAGCCCCGAGAGTGCAATGTCAGTGAGACCAGGTGGAACACAAAGCTATTTCCTATAGAAGAGAGATACTGGGATCTGGCAGTCAACCTCCGAGAGTGCAATGTCAGTGAGACCAGGTGGAACACAAAGCCATTTCCTATAGAAGAGAGATACTGGGTTCTGGCAGCCAGCCTCTGAGAGTGCAATGTCAGTGAGACCAGGTGGAACACAAGCCATTTCCTATAGAAGAGAGATACTGGGTTCTGGCAGTCAGCCCCCGAGAGTGCAATGTCAGTGAGACCAGGTAGAACACAAAGCCATTTCCTTATGCATATGTTGATTTGGCCTTCATTGATTCCACTGTGCTAGTGCTAATATTGTATATCGAGAGAGGCTAGAGAAGCCTGTGGATCAGTATCAACTGCAGACACAGGCCTTGTATTTGCCAGGAAGCCTGCAGGACTTCTGTCATTTGCTTGGTTTCCTCCCCCTCTTTGTGTCTGTCAAGGAGTCCTCCTATTACCTCCCAAGGCTCTTGACTGGTTCTCCTGTCACTGTGGGAACGGCTAGGTTGACTACAGTGACTGTGACTGTTTGGGCTGGTTCTCCTGTCACTGTGGGAACGGCTAGGTTGACTGCAGTGACTGTGACTGTTTGGGTTTCTCTTTCTTTCCGCAGGGAGAGGCTTTGTGATTTCTTTGGTTTGAAATTGTTCCTGGATGAAGCAACAAGCATGTGTGTTTGCTTCAGTGGTTTGTGTGTCTCATCTTCCTCGGTGGAAAGCACTGTTGTGTCATCCATCAGGGCCTTTATAGGGGGCATGTGGTCTTCTTCCCGAGGTCTACCAGGGCCTTTACAGGGGGCATTTGGTCTTCTTCCCGAGGTCTACTAGGGCCTTTACAGGGGCATTTGGTCTTCTTCCCGAGGTCTACCAGGGCCTTTACAGGGGGCATGTGGTCTTCTTCCGAGGTCTACTAGGGCCTTTACAGGGGGCATTTGGTCTTCTTCCCGAGGTCTACCAGGGCCTTTACAGGGGGCATTTGGTCTTCTTCCCGAGGTCTACCAGGGCCTTTACAGGGGGCATTTGGTCTTCTTCCCGAGGTCTACTAGGGCCTTTACAGGGGCATTTGGTCTTCTTCCCGAGGTCTACTAGGGCCTTTACAGGGGGCATTTGGTCTTCTTCCCGAGGTCTACTAGGGCCTTTACAGGGGGCATTTGGTCTTCTTCCCGAGGTCTACTAGGGCCTTTACAGGGGGCATTTGGTCTTCTTCCCGAGGTCTACTAGGGCCTTTACAGGGGGCATTTGATCTTCTTCCCGAGGTCTACTAGGGCCTTTACAGGGGGCATTTGGTCTTCTTCCCCAGGTCTACTAGGGCCTTTACAGGGGGCATTTGGTCTTCTTCCCGAGGTCTACTAGGGCCTTTACAGGGGGCATTTGGTCTTCATCCCGAGGTCTACTAGGGCCTTTACAGGGGCATTTGGTCTTCTTCCCGAGGTCTACTAGGGCCTTTACAGGGGGCATTTGGTCTTCTTCCCGAGGTCTACCAGGGCCTTTACAGGGGGCATTTGGTCTTCTTCCCGAGGTCTACTAGGGCCTTTACAGGGGGCATTTGGTCTTCTTCCGAGGTCTACCAGGGCCTTTACAGGGGGCATTTGGTCTTTTTCCCGAGGTCTACCAGGGCCTTTACAGGGGCATTTGGTCTTCTTCCCGAGGTCTACTAGGGCCTTTACAGGGGGCATTTGGTCTTCTTCCCGAGGTCTACTAGGGCCTTTACAGGGGGCTTTGGTCTTCTTCCGAGGTCTACTAGGGCCTTTACAGGGGGCATTTGGTCTTCTTCCCGAGGTCTACCCAGGGCCTTTACAGGGGGCATTTGGTCTTCTTCCCGAGGTCTACAGGGCCTTTACAGGGGGCATTTGGTCTTCTTCCCGAGGTCTACTAGGGCCTTTACAGGGGGCATTTGGTCTTCTTCCCGAGGTCTACTAGGGCCTTTACAGGGGGCATTTGGTCTTCTTCCCGAGTTCTACTAGGGCCTTTACAGGGGGCATTTGGTTCTTCTTCCCGAGTTCTACTAGGCCTTTACAGGGAGCATTTGGTCTTCTTCCCGAGGTCTACTAGGCCTTTACAGGGGCATTTGGTCTTCTTCCCGAGGTCTACAGGGCCTTTACAGGGGGCATTTGGTCTTCTTCCCGAGGTCTCTAGGGCCTTTACAGGGGGCATTTGGTCTTCTTCCCGAGGTCTACTAGGGCCTTTACAGGGGCATTTGGTCTTCTTCCCGAGGTCTACTAGGGCCTTTACAGGGGGCATTTGGTCTTCTTCCCGAGGTCTACAGGGCCTTTACAGGGGGCATTTGGTCTTCTTCCCGAGGTCTACCAGGGCCTTTACAGGGGGCATTTGGTCTTCTTCCCGAGGTCTACCAGGGCCTTTACAGGGGGCATTTGGTCTTCTTCCGAGGTCTACCAGGGCCTTTACAGGGGGCATTTGGTCTTCTTCCCGAGGTCTACCAGGGCCTTTACAGGGGGCATTTGGTCTTCTTCCCGAGGTCTACTAGGGCCTTTACAGGGGGCATTTGGTCTTCTTCCCGAGGTCTACCGAACTTGTACAGCTCATGACAGTTTCAAGATGACCTTCATGGTCAACACAAACAGCATTGGAGAAATTTCACAGCCCATTGCTACACTGATTTCTACATTGATCCAATGTGTTGTGAATTCTTTTGTGGAGAACGTCATAGAGAAGCCATGGAAGTACTTCCTCAGCATTTCCCTGATGTTCTTTGGGACATGATACATCTCGAGGGCCAGTTGGATCGTCTTGTGTGGAACTGATCCATGTGCATATGCCACATCAAGCCACAGCACGTCGAGGTCACGTTTCTCTGCCTTAGCTCTTTGAATTGCTTTCCAAATCCCCCAAATCATAGTGGCATGTTCTACACGCCTGGGATGCCTTGTGGACTGACAAATCCAAGTCGTCATTTTCTGTCGGGCATCTAGTCAGTCTGGCTGCCATGACAGAAAACGGCTCCACCGACGTTCAGAGGTGATATTGATCTACACTAGCTAATGTCACTCGAATTCTGCTCTTTGGGATTGTGCGTTCCATCAGCTATCATCTGCTGGTCGCTGGTCTTCAAGTACCTGCATCCTGACCTTATCATTTATGGAGCCACTCAAGGTCATTGGGACATTTCTTATACAGCATATATTGAATTCCATTCCATTCAGGCGAAGATTTGACTCAAGGTGTGAGACAATGATAAGTGATGTGGTGGTAAACAAAGATATACGTAATATTTGATAATCTTGTTGATTTCAGCTTGTTTAGTTCTTATATACCACAGCCAACACATACAGTTCTAGTGCTGATCAACATAATAAAAAAAAAGGAAAAATAAAACAACAAACCAATCAAACCTAACAAATGAACATTGAAATTCTCACTCTTCTGATGGAAAAAAAAACAAACTAACAGCATATGTTTGTTTTTTCAATACGCAGTTCCAACACAAGCGGACAACACTGACAAAGTCTACATGGTGGTGGGCGTTTCATCAACTGTGGTTGTTGTGCTACTGGCCGTGGTCGCTGTCCTGGTGTACAGGTAATATATGTGGATGATGTGTGTGTCTTTTTGTGGGTCTGTTTGTGTAAGCATGCACATGCAGGTGCGTATGTGTGTGTGTGTGTGTAACAACAATAACAATAACAATAGCAATAACAACAATAACAATATGTTTAATTCAGTCTTTACAAGGCCATTTAACCCATATGGACAAGAGAGATATACCGAATATTACAATGCAGCAATTAAGAAGTCTTCTTACAGGAAACAATATGCATGTAGGACATACCATAAAGACAATATATACAAGGTTTTTAATAAAGATAATTCATTTCAACGGATATCTGTTGACATCATCTGTTTTAGGCACGTTAACAGTTATACAAAGCATGTGCAAATATATATTTCTTAAATTTACACATGACTCCTGAAATAGAATTCGCTGTTTCTAAACATTATTTCGTATTTTCAAACATTCAGTTACAAAAATGGCGGCCTTTAGTGATAATTATCCCTTTAACTTTAGTATTAAGAGTTGCAATTTCGTTGTAGAAGGAAAACGATAACAGAAAGGAGGTATCTATTTATGTCGTAACAGTGTATACCTTGGGCATTTCAAAAGGAAATGGGTCAAATCTTCAACATGATTTCCTTCACATTGTTTACAAAAACAGTCTGTAGATACAAAAGCAATAGTCCTCCAAAGGGAAGAAAACAGTATAGAAAAATCACAATACCACTCATCTAATTTTCGGCCACGTGGCCTTTTTCAAGAGAAAAAAACAAAAACAATGCAACTATGTAATGTCCATCTTCGGTGGCTGGTCAGGGCAAAGAATTGACGTCATAAATATCTTACGCAATTTCTGACATCATAATGTGTGATGTCATCAACAAGGGAACAAAAAAAAAGGGGGGGTGGGGGGGAGGAAGGGGTGCAAGTTGTGTGTGTGTCTGTGTGTAGTTATACAGTAACCAATGTACTCCAAAAACATAACAACACGCTTCATAAATCACAATGAAACTGCGACCATAGTCCTGTCTGTGACTGTGCATGGCATACAAGAACTGTCACCTGAAAAAATATATATAAATCTCCTGCAATTCATCAATGTTGTTTACAGGTAAATCTGGATAGGGTTGTTACAAATTTGTCTTAACATTACATCCATTTGGCACCCTTGTATCCAATGTCCTTATCCATTTTTCTTCAGCAATAAGTCTGAAGCTTTTGCTTTCACTGTAAGCTTTTGCCAACACTGCAACAGCAAGGTCTCCCACTGAATGCTGAAGGAAATGTCGCATTATTGGCTTTTCTCTTTGGAACTTGATGTCACGTCTGTGTTCCGCTATTCTTTCTTTCAATGAACGTCCGGTTTCACCAACATAAACTGTCTTATTACACCGTTTACAAACAGAGCATATATCAAATTTCTATCCGCACATGTCACGTTACTCATAACATTGTGCGAAGATTTCTGCTTTGTGTCCAACACTGTTGAAGTTACTAGTGAAGAACAGGTGTCACAATCACAAATTTCTGCTTTTCCCTTCACTGCTCTTTCAGTTTTCTGGTGAACCAACGTATCACATAAATTTTTATCCCGTCTGTATGCAGGCATTGGTAGTCTATGGAATACTTTGCGCATGTATTCTGACTTATAGAGCGTATCACTATGTCTCTTTAGTACAGCTTGTACATCTGGCAATAATCTTGAAAATGTCAACACTAGTGGTACTCTTTCAGTGTTTCCTTTCTTTTTTTCTGAAGAAGTCGGTTCCTATCTATGTTATCAACTGTTTTCAACTGACCTTCTATGAGTTTGCTAACTCATAGAAGGTCAGTTGAAAACAGTTGATAACATAGATAGGAACCGACTTCTTCAGAAAAAAGAAAGGAAACACTGAAAGAGTACCACTAGTGTTGACATTTTCAAGATTATTGCCAGATGTACAAGCTGTACTAAAGAGACATAGTGATACGCTCTATAAGTCAGAATACATGCGCAAAGTATTCCATAGACTACCAATGCCTGCATACAGACGGGATAAAAATTTATGTGATACGTTGGTTCACCAGAAAACTGAAAGAGCAGTGAAGGGAAAAGCAGAAATTTGTGATTGTGACACCTGTTCTTCACTAGTAACTTCAACAGTGTTGGACACAAAGCAGAAATCTTCGCACAATGTTATGAGTAACGTGACATGTGCGGATAGAAATTTGATATATGCTCTGTTGTGTAAACGGTGTAATAAGACAGTTTATGTTGGTGAAACCGGACGTTCATTGAAAGAAAGAATAGCGGAACACAGACGTGACATCAAGTTCCAAAGAGAAAAGCCAATAATGCGACATTTCCTTCAGCATTCAGTGGGAGACCTTGCTGTTGCAGTGTTGGCAAAAGCTTACAGTGAAAGCAAAAGCTTCAGACTTATTGCTGAAGAAAAATGGATAAGGACATTGGATACAAGGGTGCCAAATGGATGTAATGTTAAGACAAATTTGTAACAACCCTATCCAGATTTACCTGTAAACAACATTGATGAATTGCAGGAGATTTATATATATTTTTCAGGTGACAGTTCTTGTATGCCATGCACAGTCACAGACAGGACTATGGTCGCAGTTTCATTGTGATTTATGAAGCGTGTTGTTATGTTTTTGGAGTACATTGGTTACTGTATAACTACACACAGACACACACACACTTCACCTTTCACTTTTTTGTTCCTTTTGAAAACAAGAGTCAGATGCGTAAAATTGAGATAGAGTGGTATGTTGATTGTTTTGTTTTTTTTCGAAAGGACGTGCCAAATTAAGAGGAGATTTTACTGTTAGTTTTCTCAGTACCATTTGGCAATACTTACTTTGTACTATTGGTTATATTGGTGTGTGTGTGTGTGTGTGTGTGTGTGGTGTGTGTTGTGTGTGTGTGTGTGTGTGTGTGTGTGTGGTGTGTGTGTGCGCACGCGCGAGCGCGTGCGTGCGTGGTGTGTGTGTGTGTGTGTGTGTGTGTGTGTGTGTGTGTGTGTGTGTGTGTGTGTGTGTGTGTGTGTGTGTGTGTGTGTGTGCGCGCGCGCATACTCTTGCACGTGCATGCTTGCACCAAGTGGCGTTTGTGAATTCTTGCAAAGAGGGGCCCGTTGTCAAATGGTCGGAACATCCGGTTGTCAAATGGTTGGAACATCTGGTTGTCAAATGGAACATCTGGTTTTCAAATGGTTGGAACATCTGGTTGTCACATGGTTGGAACATCTGGTTGTCAAATGGTTGGAACATCTGATTGTCAAATGGTTGGAACATCTGGTTGTCAAATGGTTGGAACATCTGGTTGTCAAATGGTTGGAACATCTGGTTGGCAAATGGTTGGAACATCTGGTTGGCAAATGGTTGGAACATCTGGTTGTCAAATAGTTGGAACATCTGGTTGTCAAATGGTTGGGACTTCTGGCTGTCAAATGGTTGGAACATCTGGTTGTCAAATGGTTGGAACATTTAGTTGTCAAATGGTTGGAACATCTGGCTGTCAAATGGTTGGAACGTCTGGTTGTCAAATGGTTGGAACATCTGGTGTGTCAAATGGTTGGAACATCTGGTTGTCAAATGGTTGGAACATCTGGTTGTCAAATGGCTGAAACATCTGGCTGTCAAATGGTTGGAACATCTGGTTGTCAAATGGTTGGAACACCTGGTTGTCAAATGGTTGGAACATCTGGTTGTCAAATGGTTGGAACATCTGGTTGTCAGATGGTTGGAACATTTGGTTGTCAAATGGTTGAAACGTTTGGTTGTCAAATGGTTGGAACATCTGGTTGTCAAATGGTTGGAACATCTGGTTGTCAAATGGTTGGAACATCTGGTTGTCAAATGGTTGGAACATTTGGTTGTCACATGGTTGGAACATTTAGTTGTCAAATGGTTGGAACATCTGGTTGTCAAATGGTTGAAACGTTTGGCTGTCACATGGTTGGAACGTCTGGTTGTCAAATGGTTGGAATTTGGTTGTCACATGGTTGGAACATCTGGTTGTCAAATGGTTGGAAATTGGTTGTCGTGGTTGGAACTTGGTTGCATGGGAACGTTGGTGTCTGGTGAACATCTGGTTGTCAAATGGTTGGAACATCTGGTTGTCACATGGTTGGAACATCTGGTTGTCAAATGGTTGAAACGCTTGGTTGTCAAATGGTTGGAACATCTGGTTGTCAAATGGTTGGAACATCTGGTTGTCAAATGGTTGAAACGTCTGGTTGTCAAATGGTTGGAACATCTGGTTGTCAAGTGGTTGGAACATCTGGTCGTGAAATGGTTGGAACATTTGGTTGTCAAATGGTTGGAACATCTGGTTGTCAAATGGTTGGAACGTTTGGTTGTCAAATGGTTGGAACATCTGGTTGTCAAATGGTTGAAACGTTTAGTTGTCAAATGGTTGGAACATCTGGTTGTCAAATGGTTGGAACATCTGGGTGTCAAGTGGTTGGAACATCTGGTCGTCAAATGGTTGGAACATTTGGTTGTCAAATGGTTGGAACATCTGGTTGTCAAATGGTTGGAACATCTGGTTGTCACATGTTGGAACATTTAGTTGTCAAATGGTTGGAACTTCTGGTTGTCAAATGGTTGGAACGTTTGGTTGTCAAATGGTTGGAACATCTGGTTGTCAAATGGTTAGAACATCTGGTTGTCAAATGGTTGGAACATCTGGTTGTCAAATGGTTGGAACATCTGGTTGTCAAATGGTTGGAACATCTGGTTGTCAAATAGTTGGAACAACTGGTTGTCAAATAGTTGGAACAACTGGTTGTCAAGTGGTTGGAACATCTGGTTGTCAAATGGTTGGAACATCTGGTTGTCAAATGGTTGGAACATCTGGTTGTCAAATGGTTGACTTGGTGTAAATGGTTTGGAGTTGGTGTCAAATGGTTGGAACATCTGGTTGTCAAATGGTTGGAACGTTTGGTTGTCAAATGGTTGGACCATTTATTGTCGCATGGTTGGAACGTTTGGTTGTGGAGCCGATGGTTGAGAGTTCAAACCACTCATGGGGATAACTTTTTTTCGGCTTAAGAATTCTCTTTCCGCCCGGCAGTAAATGCGTGGTGTTCTCTCCCTTACAGCCAGCAGTAAGTGGGTGGTGTTCTCTCCCCTACAGCCAGCAGTAAGTGGGTGGTGTTCTCTCCCTACAGCCAGCAGTAAATTGATGGTGTTCTCTCCCCTACAGCGAGCAGTAAGTGGGTGGTGTTCTCTCCCCTACAGCCAGCAGTAAATGGATGGTGTTCTCTCCCCTACAGCCAGCAGTAAGTGGGTGGAGTTCTCTCCCCTATAGCGAGCAGTAAATGGATGCTGTTCAGTCTCCTACAGCCAGCAGTCTATGGGAACTTTAACCCTCATTTTAAACGATTTTATTATTTGCATAACGGCCAAGTGCGTTCATGAATCGCCATCATACCTGGAGAAGTATGAAGTATTAAACGCATTTTTTTCAGAGACAGATTTTTTTGTCGTAGTTCTGTCTCCCCCCTCCTCCTCTCTCTCTCTCTCTCTCTCTCTCTTCTCTCTCTCTCTCTCTCTCTCTCTCTCTCCTCTCTCTCTCTCTCTCTCTCTCTCTCTCTCTCTCTCTCTCTCTCTCTCTCTCTCCCCTCTGTCACGTGGGAGTACACCTGACAGGGGGGTTTCTTATACAGGTAATGTGTAGTGGCAGAAACGGAGCGATCACTCAATCCCTCACCCACCAGACCACAAGAGGAAGAAGTTTAGACAATATTTTTATTCACATTACAATCATTCACTCGCACTAGCACTCCAGATGGGGTATGGGTCGTAACAAAGAAGAGAAAAGATAGCGAGAGAGGAAAAGAAAGAAAAAAAGGGCATAGAAGAGAAAGGCACTATTCAGCACTAACTGACTTAGGGGACAAAGTAAATTGAATAGACCACAAAAAACCCTCCAATATCCGGGATCCGCTACTGCCAACCAAACCCCGCTAAACTGCCATGCACAGTCACAGACAGGACTATGGGCGCAGTTTCATTTGTGATTTAGAAGCGTGTTGTAATGATTTTGAGTTACATTTTAGCTGTATAACTACACACAGACACACACACAACTTGGGGGTCACGGGGGTGCACCCCCTTCCCTGTAGGTATGTTCTTTCCCCCCCCACCCCCCCCCCCTTTTTTTTGTTCCTTGGTTGATGACATCACACCATTATTGATTCAGAAATTGCGTAAGATATTTATGACGTCAATTCTTTGCCTGACACCACCGAAGACGGACAAACATAGTTGCATATGTTTTTGTTTTTTTCTCTTGAAAAAGGCCACTTGGCCGAAAATTAGATGAGTGGTATGGTGAATTTTTTTTCTAGTCTGTAGATAGTTTGGTCGAGTTTCGAGGTACGCCATTAAGAGCAATACTGATACTTTCTCATAAACATATTGCACGTCTATATTTTGGTGTGTGTGTGTGAGAGTGTGTGTGTGTGTGTGTGGTGGTGTGGTGTGTGTGTGGTGTGTGAGTGTGTGTGTTGTGTGTGTGCGGCACGCGCGAGCGCGTGCGTTGCGTGGTGTGTGGTTGTGTGTGTGTGTGTGTGTGTGGTGTGTGTGTGTGTGTGTGTGAGTGTTTGTGTGTGTGTTGTTGTGAGTGTGCGCGCGCGCATACTCTTGCACGTGCATGCTTGCACCAAGTGGCGTTAGTGAATACTTGCAAAGAGGGGCCCGGGTCAAAGGTCGAACATCCGGTTGTCAATGGTTGGAACATCTGTTGTCAGAATGGCTCAGACTGTTTCAAATGGTTGAACATCTGGTTGTCACATGGTTGGAACTTCTGGGTTGTCACATGGTGGAACATCTGTTGTCAAATGGTTGAACATCTGGT
Organism: Conus ventricosus; assembly: GCA_018398815.1. Taxonomy (NCBI): domain Eukaryota; kingdom Metazoa; phylum Mollusca; class Gastropoda; order Neogastropoda; family Conidae; genus Conus; species Conus ventricosus. The sequence goes on from CM031604.1 coordinate 98,195,675, forward strand.
TTTCAAATGGTTGGAACAACTGTTGTCAATATGGTTGGAACATCATGGTTGGCAAATGGTTGGAACATCTGGTAGGCAAATGGTTGGAACATCCTGGTTGTCAAATTAGTTGGAACATCTGGTTGTCAAATGGTTGGACATCTGGCTGTCAAATGGTTGAACATCTGGTTTGTCAAATGGGGAACATTTAGTTGTCAAATGATGGCACATCTGGCTGTCAAATGGTTTGGAACGTCTGGTTGTCAAATGGTTGGAAACATCTGGGTTGGTCAAATGGTTGAGACATCTGGTAGACAAATGGTTGAACATCTGGGTTGTCAAATGCTGAAACAATCGGGCTGTCAATGGTTGGAACATCGGGTTGTCAAATGGATTTGGAACACCAGGTTGTCAAATGGTGGGAACATCTGGTTGTCAAAAGGTTGGAAGCATCTGGTTGTCAGAGGTTGGGAAACATTTGGTTGTCAAATGGTTGAAACGTTTGGTTGTCAAATGGTTTTGGAACATCTGGATGTCCAAATGGTAGAACATCTGTTGTCAAAATTGTTGGAACATCTGGTTGTCAAATGTTGGAACATTTGTTGTCACATGGTTGGAACATTTATTTGTCAAAGGTTGAACATCTGGTCATGTCAAATGTTGAAACGTTTTGGCATGTCACGGTTGGCACGTATGGGTGTCAATGTTGGAAACGTTTGGTTTGTTCACATGGTTGGAACATCTGTTTGTCAATGGTTGAACTTTGTTGTCATGAGGTTGGAACATCTGGTTGTCAAATGGTTTAAACGTTTGGTTGTCAAATGTTGGCACATACCTGGTTGTCAAATGTGGAACATCTGATGTCACAGGGTGGTTTGGAACAATCCCTGTTTGTCAAATGGTTGAAACGCTTTGGTATGTCAAATGGATTGGAACATCTGGTTGTCAAAGGTTGGGAACTTCTGATGTCAAATGGTTGAAAACGTCTGTTGTCAAATGGTTGGAACAACTTGGTTTCAAGTGTTGGAACATCTGGGTCGTGAATGGTGGAACATATTGTTTGTCAAATTGGTAGGAACATCTGGTTGTCAAATGGTTGGAACGTTAGGATGTCCAAATGGTTGAACACTGGTTGACAAATGGTTGAAACGTTTAGTTGTCAAATGGTAGAACATCTGGTTGTCAAATAGTTTGGAAACATCTGGGTGTCAAGTGGTTGGAACTCTGGTCGTCCAAATGTTGGAACATTTGGTTGACAAATGTTTGGAACATCTGGTTGTCAAATGGGTTGAACATCTGGTAGATCACATGTTGGAACATTTAGTTGTCAAATTGGTTGGAACTTCGTTGTCAAATGGTTGGAACGTTTGTTGTCAAATGTTGGAACAATCTGGTTGTCAAATGGTTTAGAACATCTGGTTGTCAAAATGGTTGGAACATCTGGTTTGTCAAAGGTTGGGAACATCTGGTTGTCAAATGGGAAGGAAACATCAGGTTGTCAAATAGTGGAACAACTGTTGTCAAATAGTTTGGGAACACCGGTTGGTCAAGTGTGTTGGAACATCTGAGGTGTCAAATGGTATGGAACAACGTGTTGTCAAATGGTGGAACATCTGGTTGTCAAGTGGTTGGAACATCTGGTTTACTAATGGTTGGAACTTTGGATGTCAATGGGTTGGAACCTCTGGTTGTCAAATGGTAGTAACGTGGTTGACAAATGTTGACCATTTATTTGTCGCATGGTTGGAACGTTGTTGTGGACCGATGGTTGCGAGTTCAACCACTCATGGGCTGGATCACTTTTTTCGCTTATGAATTCACTTACCCCCGGCCGTAAATGCGGAGTGTTCTCTCCTTACAGCCAGCAGATAAGTGGGTTGGAGAAGCACTCACCTACAGCCAGCAGTAGTGGTGTGTCTCTCCCCTACAGCCAGCCGTAATTGATGGTGTTCTCTCCCATACAGCGAGTCAGTAAGTGGTGTGTCTCTCCCCTACAGCCAGCAGTAAATGGATGGTGTTCTCTCCCCTACAGCCAGCAGTAATTGGGTGGAGTTCTCTCCCCTATTAGCGACAGTAAATGGAAGCTGTCAGTTCTCCTACAGCCAGCAGTCTATGGGAACATTAACCCTCATTTTTACGATTTTAATTAATTGCATAATCGGCCAAGTGCGTTCATGAATCGCCATCTATACCTGGAGAAGTATGAAGTATTAAACGCATATTTTTTCAGAGACAGATTTTTTTTGGTCGTAGATCTTCTACCCCTCCTCTCTCTCTCTCACTCTCTCTCTCTCTCTCTTCTGCTCTCTCTCTCTCTCTCTCTCTCTCTCTCTCCTCGCTCTCTCTCCTCTCACTCTCTCTCTCTCTCTCTCTCTCCTCTCTCTCTCTCTCTCTGTCACGTGGGGGAGTGACACCATGACAGGGGGTTTCTAATACAGTAATGTGTAAGTGGCAGAAACGGAGCGATCACTCAATCCCTCACACCACCAGACCACAAGATGAGAAGTTAGACAATATTTTTATTCACATTACATCATTCACTCGCACTAGCACTCCAGAAGTTGGGTATGGGTCCGTAACAAAGATGAAAAAAGTAGCCGAGAGGGGGGAAAAGAAGAAAAAAAGGCATAGAAGAGAAAGGGCACTATTCAGCACTAACTGACTTAGGGGACAAAGTCAATTGAATAGACCACAAAAAACCCCTCCCCAATATCCCGGGATCCCGCTACTGTCCCTAACCTAACCCGCCTAAACTGCTACAGGACATTCAGCAGAATGACAGAAGAAAGACAGATTATAAACAATGCTATATCCAACGGGACTACTCAGCTAGAGTTAAACAAAACAAAACAAAACAAAAGAAAAACAATAACAAAACGAATCATGACCGGCTTTAGAACCCCGCACACTCACGCCAGAACCACACCACACCACACAAGATTAACACTCAACTCGAGTACATGCACCGAGGAGGTTCGCCGGCGAGGAGGTGGATCCTTAGAGGGGTGACGAATTGTAAGTGGACTTGCCTTCCAGCCGAGTGAAGCAGGTGTCCCAGTAAATGAGACCGAGTTACCTACCCAGATCCCGCAGTTTGGGGAAACCACTGGTTGCCTGGACACAGGAAGATGGCTGCAGGTCTGTGGATGCTGGTCGTCCAGCAGCCCAAGACCGGAGCTGAGCTAAAGAAAAAGGGCGATAAATCCCGCCCTACGCGAGAGATCATCTCCAGATGAGTACGTCATCCCCCTAAGTCCTTGGTATTTCCATGTGTGGCAACAAGTGGGTCCGGCGGGGGGGGGGGGGGGGGGGGGGGGGTGCGTCACAGTATGAAGAGGGTCACAGTGCCGTAGATATGGTCAACATGTCTTTGTCCAACTAAAGGGCAAATGAACTAGATAACTAACTTTCCCTTTTCTTTTGCTTTTAATTGACCTATACTAAGGATAATTTCCGTTAGATCAATCAAAAGCCTCCAATGAATTAAAACCCCAAAATTAAAAATCATCCCACGTCTGTCACACAACATATAAACAAGACACACACGAGAACGGAAACCACATGTGGGGCGGAAACGGCAGGAAATCCACACTCAGCGGGTCTAAATGTTTAGCCGTTCAACATGACTATGCGTTCCACGATCCGTCTCGTGTCATTTTTATGTTGAAGCAACAACGAAAATGAAACTAACATTTCTGATACACCTACCGGCCCTAATCACATATTGAGCAAGATAAGCATTGAACTCAACCTTGTAATCAGAAAACAACAAACACAGCTTCCATTGACCGGAAATGAATGGATATCATATAGTCAAGAGATTTTCACTTATTCCAAAAGTAACAGAAATCCCTCCGCTAAGGACCGAAAACGCAATTAAAGATAATGCGTTTCCAACAAATCTCACAACAGAACACATATCGTCGATACCATTTCATACCTGCTCCCCCTCTTTGGAGCAGTTACACACAGAAAAGATATGCCCCGATCCACCGGCATATGAAGTCGAAGAAAAACCACCTCACCGCTTGAAAGGTTAAAAACCCAAATAACAACAAAACACTGTCCAAACAGACCATATAGTTTACGCAAAATGGCGGGTGGGCCGAGGTTGCGAAAAACGGTTCGCTCCCCATCCCAACAAGGGTGGCAGCCGAAACCGGTGCCGGTCCACACCGAAGGGACTCTAGGACAGGACACCCAAGGTGTTCTTCAGCAGCAAGGATAGGACCCAGGTTGTCCAGTGGAATACTTTCCGACCCGCTGAAGGGCGAAAGACTCATCCACAAAACCCACACCGAAGTGGATAAAGAAATTGGCCCAGCTACAGAGATGGAGATCTCTCGACACGACAGTCCGTCAATTGAGTGCCACACCACAACCAAACCAAGATGGCAACAGGTTACAAAAACAGCTCAATAGTGGGCACCTGCATCAGCTGTAAGAACACGTGGAAAGCGATAAAAGAACAGAAAAAGAAAGCTTTAAAAGAAAAAATAGAAGAGAAAAAATTGGAGGAAGGGAGCGAAAATGCGACGGACCGTAGCGCACCCGGGATGAACACAAATAGCAACACTGGTCAACACCCGGCCCCTGTAGTAAAGATGTCCACTGGGTACAACCTTCACTTTAATACTGGGTTGAAAGAAATGATTTATCTTCTAAACCAAAAGTATGTACGTCCGTGACAACACCCCCCAACCAACGAGGCTAGTGCCACAGAGGCACAGCCAATCACAGCCTCCAATACGTTCTGAACCCCTAACACTTATGTAGCTTTTCCTCTCAAGAACCTTGACCCCGCTACACCATCCGGCTGAGGTAATCAGCCTTCACATCTTCAACCTCATAGTTCATCAGTGTACATCATCCAGTGCCTCTCTGGGCACACCATTGCCTAACCAAGGCACTGGAGGATTGGTAACAAGGTGGTGCACTGAGGGTGATGACAAGAAACGACTGCTGCAGATTTCTGTTCAGGGACTGCTGGCAAGCCATACTCGCTATGTCCTGACGCACTGCATCGGCTGGCTTCATCTGTAAGCTAAATGCCTCCAGGCCACCTGCCTGGTTCGATGACGTACAGGGTCTGGAACACAGTGCGTAGAAATCGCAGGCCATGGCAAGGAAGATCAGCTCAGTGTTGAAACGCAACTCTGGTCACACTTATCTTCATGTCCGGTGATCTCGCCTGAAAGCTGTGAACATGTTGCTCCAAGGCGTGCAGACTACAAGCTCTGCCTCACTGGCCCCGTCAGTAGTGTCTGATTCAACTGCACAAATTGCTGTTGTTCTGTGACGTCCATACTCTTGAACAGTTCGCACGTCCTCTGTCGCACGGCGTTCTTGGACAGGGCATTGACGGTTTATCCTTCAAGTCATTCATGTGTCTGTCTCGCAACAGTCCGTACCACTGAGATTACACACCACTTTCTTTTCTAGCTGATTCACCCTGAGCCTCGCTGCTGTGGTTCTGAAACAGCCGAGAGACTTTCAGCAAAATGGGTCAGTGCCTTTACGTTAAGCAGGGTTCCATTTCTCATGGCAGCGTTCTCTAGCTATCTCCCTACATACGTGGTCACCTTTTGTCATGGAAAGCGAGCAGTTTTACGTGTGTAGGAACAGAGCTTCACACAACTGGCCCAGGTTGTCGCTACCATGGCTGTGCGGCGTCCTGGTTGGTGTTTGACTCCCTCACATTCGCCCTCATTTCAGTCGCATGTTCGACTCACCTTTGTGTCTGCTCCTTTGCTTTTGTTAGACAATGGCTTTGCTAGCGCTCCTCCGAGGAAGGCAGAACTCTGAATGTCAAAAACGCCACAGGCATCCTGGTGTTCCTGCCCATCGGAGTTGTTTGGTGGCAACATGTACTGCGACGCTCGAGCCTTTGGATGTTTCTTCGCCACACCTGCCAATGAAAGTCCGCTGGATTCTCTCCAGGGTGCGGACGATTCCCCCATATGTCCTGCCATATGGGATCGTGCCCCTAGGCGCATGACAGTGCTGCGATGAGTTCTGGTACGACAAGTGAGTGGCAGACGACAGTAGAATGAAGTATACGTCATGTGCACCCATCCCTTGCGTCTCACGAACTCTACCGCGCTGCTGCGGGACGTTCCTTGCTAGCTCCCCAACCAAACCCGAATTCTGTTAGAGGGATGGATCCTATGCTCGCACACTGCGTACAGTTTGAGAGATCTTGGTCAAGGAGCCATGCTGAGCAGCTTCAGGAGGGGTTTCTGGGCCTCTTTCTCTGTGCTTGGGAACGCGTGGTGGCGGCCACAAACATTGTGCTGGCAACTCTGACGATATTTCCCGTCGTTGTCCGTCCCCCCAAAGCACACTGAATGCCAATCAGTAGGGAGTACGCAGGACGCTGAAGGGCGACTGCCCACACCTTCCCTTTAAAGAATAGGTGGCAGAGACATCTACCAGTGGCGGTAGATCGTTTTGCCCTGGAAGGATGACTCGATTCCTGCACTTGGCACTCTTCCCCTCGAGGTGCCTCACTAGGGACTATTGTTCGACGATGAAGACCGCTGTAGCTCTGGTGTCCCTAATAGCTTTCACTTCTTGCCACACACCACTGATGGGAAGGTTGGATATGATGGGGTCGTGACCTCACTCGTCTCCAAATGCACCCAAACGTGGCGGAGACGTCGGATTTTGTCATATCCTTCCTCTTGGGAAAATCCCGAACGAAATGTCCCTTTACCCACAGAGGAAGCAAAGCTGAAGCCTTGGTTCCGACGTTTCCTGGAATTGCTGAGGCATCGCTTTTGTGGAGGTGTACGACGGTTAGAGCGTCATTTGATCTCCCGATCGGCGGGTTTCCACTTGTTCCAGGTGAGCCAGGCAGTACGATAGTGACGACGCGCTCTGCGAAGGCTTCAGCAATCACGATTGCCCTGGCGAATGCTTTTGTTTCTCCCACGCCACTTAAACTGCAGTTCCTGAGATACCGAATTCATGAGTGCTACCAAGAGGAAGGCAATCCTTCAGTTCCATTACTGAATGCATCAACCAATATTCCAAAGTGGCCCGTTGGGCTTCCCCGAACTGGTGAAAAAGTTCTCCTCTGAAGGTTTCCTCATTGTGCGAAACTGCTTTCTGTAGGACTCGCCAGTCATGTGCCAGTCTTCGTCGAAGAGCCGCTTTTAATTCAGTAATAGGAAGCCTCCGGTGGAATGTCGTACAAACGCCTCCTAGCCGTCCCCGTCAGGCTACTGAAGGAGTAATGGGCTTTACTCTGTCGTTTAGCTGGTACGCAGCGGCAACCGCCTCAAAGTCTCGATGTAAGTTCTATGTTTTCGCTAGCACTGTACACGCATATGTACTTGGTGAGGCCCACCGGAATAACTACGCCCAGATGAAAAACCACTAATTCCCGATGTATCAGAGTTCATGCTCGGAAGCAACCCACAGACTGTGCTACGGTGCATCTAACTGTTGAACTAATTCGGCGCCGAGTCTCTCTTTCCTCCGTCACACGAGCCTCAAAGTCCAACTCTTTACTGGTATCTGGGCCTCCCTTCTAACTGTTCCTCTCTTTTCTCTCGACTCTCGCTTCCAAGTCCTCCTTTCCATCCATCTCCCTCTCCAACGCCGTTCCTTCTCCTCTCCTCCAACCTCCACTCCTCCATCTCCCCTTTTTCTCTTTCGCCCTCTCTCTCTCTTTCCGTTATTCCAATTTCGCACCATCTCTCTCATTGGGCCTCACCTCTCCTTCTCCAGTCCTCTCTCCCCCCTCTCTCTACTTTTCCTCGCTTCTCTCTCTTCCGTTTTCCAATCTTCCTCTCCCCCGCCTCTTCTCTCTCTTGCTCTCTTTCTTCCCTCTCAATCCTCATCAACATAAGAGGATCCAGGGTGCTGTCCTGGAGGATGGAGGCATAGGCGAAGGCCGAAAGCTAAAGTCATCTCGAAGATACGGCGGAGGGCGAAGTCCCGGACGAGTGGGCAGGTCGAGTCTCGGAGAGAGAGACCCAGGAGGGGTCATAGCTCCTGGTGTTGTGGACATTGCGGTGACTGGAGGACGATTCCCACCAGAAGAAAAACACGACCCTGGGTGGAAGGGCCAGTCGCGCCTGAGTCATGGGGCTCCCCATCCCTGGAAGTATTCCTGCACCACGAGTCTGAGGAACGTGTGATCCGGCTCCATCGTCTACTGTGTTCCATAACTTACAGTACACCTCACAAGACACGAAGTCACCAAATCACTAAGTGATACACAAGGATTTGCACAGCCACGCATAACTCAGACGAACGAAATCCCACGAAGGTTCTGACATGTCCCACTTCGCACTTAGTAACCAAGAGTCGACTACTTCGAAGGTCACAAAGTATTTGCACCCACCACAAGCAATATTACAGGACATACTAAAATGTATAAAAATCTCCAGAATCTGTGAATAGTCACTAGGTATAAGAGAAACTACCCAAATTTCCAAAGGAAAACGCACTATCTTAAATCAGTGAGTCAATATAGGGGAACACCAGCACGATGGTTAGCCCACCCACACGGAGAATGACAACACTCACTGAAAGATACTGAATGAGAAATGACGTAAGGGTTTGATGTCAGTCAAACACGCAATGACAACCCCATAACAAAACACCGAGGAATAACTTCTACCAACGAATCAAGAGTGGTCCGCCACACAATTCCTCCAAATTCCAAGTTGCTACAAGAAAGAACCACAAAAAGTTAAAGACCCAGAATGGGAACCGAAACTGTGTAAAGCTCACAACGTACACTGCAATCTCCAAACCGCTAAATTGCAGCTGTAATCCCACGAGACGGAAAGACGGAGTAGTAACGTTTCCACAAGTGTAACGCTAATGACTACGGGGATCAATAACTGTACCGAGTTTTCCCCAAAACAGGGAAGGAGAAATGACAAAGTCCTATGGTAAGACGTTTTGACTAAGCGTATTCAACACCAACAAATCTCCACCCGTAGGTTACAGTCTAAGGTATGTCTCACAAGAAGAGAGAAGTTTGAACATCACATGTCCAACATGTATGACTATAAGACTAAGTGTAATCAATCCACAATACCGTTCAAACTCAAAGAGAAAGAATGCTTCCAGTGAAGCCAAATACAGTCAAGAGTACTTGCCACCACTAACTAGCCCAAACGAACTGAATCGAATAACCCAGCTAAGCTCATTAGTACAGCCAACTAACTCTTCTCACCAATGAACACCGGAGTATCCAAATTCAATAACTAGCCACGAGCTGGAGTTATTTCCCCTGAATTCCAACGAAGGAGATACCCAGTTTTATGTTTTTAACACTTCAAAGCGTTGCGAACAACATTCTTCAAAAAAAAAAAAAAAAACGCTGACCCAGAAAAACGTGGTCCAAGCTCAACAGATATTCCTGTATGGAAAACATATCCAAACAAGAATTCCTTCCAACACGAGTGAATTAATCAATAAATCTACAAAGCACAAACTCATCAATGTATAACACCAACTGCCCATGAGCCCCGTGTGCCAAGACCCAAAGGTAAGTATAACCTCACCTGAGTAACAAAACCTATATCGGATCAAATGTTTTGATTCTCAAACTAAGACTTCAAAGACGTTACCCAGCAAGAAGGGCCAAAGAAATCAAACCTAAACAACTGGAATATATAGCTCAACGCGTTACCTCCAACCAGCAACCAATTTTATCCCAAGATAAAAGCAGCAAGACATCAACATGACACGGCATAAGGCAGGACGGACAATATAACTATAAACGACCCGAACCGCAAGGCCAAACAGACAACCTAAATTCTACGGCAACTGACGTAAACACGGGAAGCGCGACGTGCACCAACACGGTCACTGGGCACCAGTACAGAGCCGACACGATCAAAACTGTGGCCTGATGAACGCGCCGAAATCCCGTGCAACACGATCTAGGTCCCCCGACTGGAACCACGTGTAAAAATCAAGCTCTGTTACTGAATGGAAACCGATGATAAGGGGTAGGGTCGACAGAAAAAGAACAAGTGGCTCTTTGGAAAGACACTAAAATGTGTATCCACATGCGCTCCACTCCCCATTCTCACACACGACAGACAAATTTATTATTCCAATCACCACAGTCACACAAATAAGTGTTGAACGAATTAAGAAAGCCTAACAACAGCAGCAGATTAGAAAAGCAAATAAACTGCTTGTATGTCGCTAGACAGAAGAGGAAAGCCTATCACTTAGGGGCTAATCCCCTTAGACTAAACAACACAGATTCCATATAACCTAGTGAGTAATAACAAAAATAACACTCCACCAAGAATAGTCTTTCCTTGTTTGTGAACTGAGTAGATACGTACTAAGACCGAGTTTCGCGCAAACACGGTGATCGGAACTACGTGGTGCAAAGTATTTTGCCTTGTAAACAAAGCACCAAATCTTGTGCAAGCCTGCCACACATACCTTGTCTAACACAGTCGGCGTCTTGGGTACAGGCAAATGCAGACCAAAATCCAAAATCAGTACAAGCACTGACATCGACACTCTGCACAAGCAATACCTATTAATCTAGGAGTTCAAAAACCCCCCTCTATCTCCACCCAAGTACCTATTCTAACTAAGGTAATGAGAAAAGGAGAACGGAATTCTAGAACATAATTAGCCGGCGGTTCTAGACAAAACAAAACAGAACACCGGATACGCACGCGGAACGGCAGCGCCGAAGGTCCGACCACGAGCACGGCACTCTACTGCCGAGTGAGGGGGGGGGAGGGGGGGGGGATAGGGAGTAGAAGGGAAGGGGGTGTTATCAGCACCCCCATAACCGTCACGCCTCCAATGGGTTCCCCCTACTGACTCCTAGAACCCACCCAACCAACCACCCGTCAAATACACGTAAGAAAGATAACAGGTCTCTCAAGGGTCGTCGAAAGTGAGTTCAGATTGTCGCTTTTACACTACCACATAACACATTCCGTACCCGCATCCCACCATAAATTGCACTGGGAGTACACCTGACAGGGGGTGGGATCTTAAACAGGTAAATGTGTATGCAGAAACGAGCGATCACTCAATCCCTCACACCACCAGACACAAAGAGGAAGAAGTTTAGACAATATTTTTATACACATTACAATCATTCCCTCGGCCTAGCACTCCCAGATGGGTATGGGTCCGTAACAAAGAAGAGAAAAGATAGCCGAGAAAGAGGAAAAGAAAGAACAAAAAATGGGGCAAGAAGAGAAACGCACTAATCGAAACTACTGACTAAGGGGGGGACATAGGTAAATGATAAGACCACAAAAAACCCTCCCTAACCCTGGGATCCCGCAACTGTCCCAACCAAACCCACTAAACCGCTACAATGACATTCAGCATAATGACAGAAGAAAGACAGTAGTATAAACCAATCTATAACCAATGGACCTACTCATCTAGAGGTTAAACAAACAACACAAAACAAACACAAAAAAAAAACAATAACAAAACGAATGAACATGACCGCTTTATACCCACGCACACGCACGCCAGAACCACCAACCCACGGACCACACAGATATAACACTCAACACGAGTCCCATGCACTGAGAGTTCGCCGAAGGAGGTTGGATACCAGTAGAGGGGTGCGTTTGTATGGTGGCTATGACTTCCAGTCCGTAGGTGAAGCAGGGACGTCCCCAGTAATGAGACGAAGGTTCACCTCCCCCATTCCGCAGGTTTGGAGGAAACCACTGGTGCCATGGACACAGGATGATGGCTGCAGGGCTGTGGATCAGACGTCCAGCCAGCCGCAAGTGACCAGACTGCAGCAAAGAAAAAGGGCGAAAAAAATCCCGCCCACGCGGAGAGACAGTCCTCCCGATGAGTAGTCACACCATAATTAGTCCTTGTATTCAGTGTGTGGCAACATAGAGGGTTCCGGCAAGTGCGTCACAGTAAAATGAAAGGGGTCACAGTGCGAAATAGAGGTCAACAATTTCTTGTCACTACAAAAGGCAAATGAACTAGAATAACTTCTTCCCCATTTCTTTAGCTTTTAATTTGACCTGTACTAAGGATATTTCCTTATAATTTCCCCAACAAAGCTCCATGAATAAAAACAATTAGATTTCATCCACACGTCGTCACACAACATATAAACAAGGACACAACGAGAACGGAACCACGTGTTGGGCGATACGGCAGGAAATTACACACTCTGCGGTCCTAAATGTTTAGCCGTTTCACATGAAATACGTTTCCACGATCCGAGACTCGTGTCCTGTGAAGCAACAAGGACAATGAAACTACTTTCTGATACCCTTCCCGATCCAAATCACAAATTGAGCAAGATAAGCATGACTCACCCTGAGTAAATCAGAGAAACAACACCACAGCTTCCATAGACCGAAATGAATGAGAACAGTATAGTTAAGAGAAATTTCAACTTAGTCCAAAGAATCAGAATCCCTAGCCGCTAAGGACCGAAAACTGCAATTAAAGATAATGCGTTACTACAATTCTACAACAAGACACATATCCGATACCATTTCCATACCTGCTCCCCCTCTTTGGAGCATTACACACAGAAAAGGTATCCGACCAACGGCATATGAAGCAGAAGAAAAACTCTCAACCGCTGAAAGGTTAGAAAACCCCAATAAAACACAACACTGTCCCAAAACAGACCATATAGTTACAAAATGGCGGTGGGCAGTGAGCAATTGGGGGGTTCGCTCCCGAGTCCAACGAGGGTCAGCCGAGAAACCGAGCCGTTCCGCAACACCGAAGGGACTCCAGGTCAGGGACGACCAAGGAGGTTCTTCCAGCTGGCAAGGATAGGGATCCCAGGAGGTCCAGTGAATACTTTCCGACCCGCAGAAGGGCGAAAGACTCTTCACAAAACCCACACCGAAGTGGATAAAGAAATGAGATCCCGCTAGCAGAGATGGAGATCTCTCCGACTGGGACGGTCCGTCAATGAGTGCCACACCACTAGCCTCACGTCCAAGATGGCACAGGTAAAAAAAAACCAGCTCAACTGTGGCACCTGACATCAAGCTGATTGAACCACGTGGAAAGCGTTAAAAGAAAGAAAAGAAATCTTTAAAAGAAAAAAATTGAAGAGAAATAATTGGAGGATGGGACGAAATTGGCACGGAAGTAGCGCACCCGTGATGACACAAATAGCACACTGGCAACACCCGGCCAATGTAGAAAAGATGACACTGGAAACAACTTCACTTTATACTGGTTTGGAAAGAAATAGCTATTATCTTCAAAACCAAAAGTTATGTACGTCCGTGACACACCCCCCAACAAAGAGGCTTGTGCCACTGAGGCACAGCTCATCACAGCCTCCAATACGTATCTTACACCTTACACGTTAGTACTTTTCCACTCTTGAACCTTGACCCGCTACTCCATCCGGCTGAGGTAATCCAGCCTATATCATCATCATCCTCATAAGACAACAGTGTCATCATCCAGTGCCTCACAGGGCACACCATTGCTAACCAAGGCACTGGAGATGGGTTTACAAGGTGGAGGCACTGAGGGTTGATGAGCCAGACGACTGCTGCGTTAGCTGTTGCAGGGACTGCTGGAAAGCCATAACTCGCAATGTCCTGACGCACTGCATCGGCAGGCTTCATCTGTAGCTTGAATTCCTCCAGGCCACCGCCTGGTTCAATGACGTATCAGGGTCTGGAAGCACAGTGCCGTAATTTCCAGGGCCATGGCAAGGGAAATCACTCAGTGTTGACCATTCTGTCAGCACATTTCTTCATGTCGGTGATCTCGGCCTATAACTGTGAACCTGTTCTCCAAGGCGATGCTGACTACAAGGAAGCTGCCTCACTGTCCCTCTGTTAGGTCTGAATTCAACCAGCACAATTTGCTGTGGTTCTGTGGCGTCTACATCTGATCTTTCCAGCTTCCTCTTCTGCACGGCCTTCCTTGGACTGGGCATTGACGTGTACCCTTCCAAGTCAATCATGGTCTAGTTCGCGCCACATTCCGTAAGCCACTGAGAATTACACACCCTTTTTCTATTTCTCTACCGATTCACCTGAAACTCCCAGTGGTTTCTGATACAGCCGAGAGACTTTCAGCAAAATGGTCAAGTCCTTTACGTAGAGAAAGGGTTCATTTCTCATTTCAGCGTTCTCTGCTGTCACCCGCTACATACGTGGTCACCTGTTGGTCATGCAGCGTGCTGTTTTACGTGTGTAGGAGACAGAGCTGGTCACACAACTGGCCCAGGGGATGTCGCTCCATGGCTGTATCGGCGTCCTGATGGGTGTTTGACCTCCCTCTCATTCGCCCTCATTCAGCGCATGTTCGACTCACATTGTGATGCTCCTTTGCTTTGTTGCAAGGCTTTCAACTCCTCGAGGATGCCAGAACCTGCTGATGTCAACAACGCCACAGGCATCCTGTGTTCCGGCCCTTCGGAGTTGTTTGGTGGCAAACATTGTAGCTGCGACCGTGCCTTTGATGTTCTTCGTCACTCCTGCCAATTGAAAGTCCTGCGGGAATCTCTCCAGGTCGGACGTGACCCCAAATGCGTCTGCCATAGGGAATCGTGACCTAGGCGCATGAAAGTGCTGCGGAGAGCTTCTGGTACGACAAGTGGATGCAGACGCAGTAGATGACGTTATGACGTCTGTGCACCATCCCTTGCGTCTCACGAACTCTATCCGCGCTGCTGCGTACGTCCTTGCTGGCTCCCCAACCAAACTACCGAATTGTGTTGAGGATGGATCCTATGCTCGCACACTGCGTACGGTTGAGAGATCTTAGGACACGAGCCATGCTGAGACCAGGGGCTTCAGGAGGGGTTTCAGGGCCTTTTCACTGTGCATGGGAACGCGGTGGTGGCGGCACAATACTTGTGCTGGCACACTCAGACGATATCTCCCGAGTTGTCCGTCCCCAAAGCACACTGAATTTGCCAATCAGTAGGGAGTACACCAGGACGCTGAAGGGCGACTGCCCACACCTACCCTTTAAAAGTATGGTGCAGAGACATCTAACCCAAGTTTGGCCCCCTGTAGATCGTTTTGCCCTGAAGGATGACTCGATACCTTGACACTTGGCACTCTTCCCCTCGAGGTTCCTCACTAGGGACTAGCTTGTTCCGTCGATGAAACCGCTGTAGCTCTGTGACCCTAATAGCTTACACTTTCTTGCCACACTAACACCGATGGGAAGGTTGATAAGAATGGGGTCGTGACCTCACTCTCTCCAATGCCACCCTAACGTGCGGAGACGTCGGATTTTGATCTTGTCCTTCCTCTATGGGACAATCCCGAACGAAAAGTCGCCTTGATCCCCACAGAGGAAGCAAAGCTTGAGCTTTTGTTCCGACGTTCCTGGAAATTGCTGAGACATCGCGTTTGGAGGGTGAAGAACGGTTTGGAGTCATGTGACTCCGATCGGCGGGTTTCCAACATGCTCCTGGTGCATGCAAAGATAGTGACGAATGCCATCTGCGAAGGCTTCAGCCATCTCGATTGCCCTGGCGAATGTCTTTGTTTCTCCTCACCCAACTTACACTGCAGTATCCTGAGATACCGAATTCATTAGTTTTCTCCAAGAGGAAGCAATCCATCTATCCCATTTCTGAGCTTCATCCAATATTCCATAGGGCTCCAGAGGCGTATCCCCGACTGGTGAAAAGTCCCACGAAGAATCCTCATTGTTCGAAACTGCTTTCTGAAGACTCGCCAGTCATGTCAGTCTGTCCGGCGAAGAGCGCATTTAAATCAGTATAGGAAGCTCACGGGTGGAATGTCACACACTCCTCCCACCGGACGAGCGCACCCGGATGACACAAATAGCACACTGGACAACACCAGGCCAAATGTAGAAAGAAGTCACAGGTAACACTTCAACTTTATATACGGGTTGAGAAAAGAAAATATTTATCTTCTAAACCAAAAGTATGTACGTCCTTGACACTCACTCTCTCTCTTCTCTCTCTCTCTCTCACTCTCTCTCTCTCTCTCTCACTCACCTCTCTCTCTCTCTCACTCTTCCATCTTCCCTCTCTCTCTCTCTCTCTCACTCTCTCTCTCTCTCTCTCTCTCCTCTCTCTCTCTCTCTCGCTCATCTCCTTCATCCTTTCGTTTCAATCTTTCTTCTTCCAATTCTCCTTTTATTTTATCCCAGAACAGGAGGAAATTGGGGTGGTATTATTTAGATGAACACGGTGTGCAGTATTAGGCTTAACACACTTAGGGTCACTCTGCACTCAACATGTTTTCATGAGCACTCATGCACACATCAAACATTTCACTCTCTCATGAATAAGGTGTCACCAATCACTTTCATCTTGACATGACCGAGGACAGACATATTGCATTCGACTACAACTTACACACATCAAAATCAAAATGCAGAAAGAAAATGTAATAGATACACAAGACATAAACACTTTGTAATCCCGGTTAGGGCCACGATAGTTTAGAGGGGGGGAAACATGCAGGCACACTTCACCCCCACCTCAGTTCTCAAGGCTCTCTGAAAAGTGTTCTGCACCGGGCGATGGTGCCCCTTTTTGTCTGGCACCAGTTTCCCGGGATGGGTCTGAACGGTTCTGCACCGGCGAGGGTGACCCTTGTGTTGTTGGAAAGCTTCCAGGATGGTTCTGCAAAGGTCTCTGCACCCGATGGAAACCTTGAGTTGTCTGCCCCCACTTCCAGGCTGGGTCTGAAAAGTTCTTGCACAGGCGATGGTGACCCTTGAGTTGTCTGGCCCAGCTTCCGGGACTGGGTCTGCAAGTGTCTCGCACCAGGCGATGGTGCCCTTGAGTTGGGGGCACCAGCTTCCAGGATGGGTTTTTGGGGTCACCCCTCGGGATTTTGTGAATGTCTTCCTTTTTGGTTTGAAGGAATGCTTCCTTTTGTTTGAAGTGAATGTCTTCCTTTCGGGTTTGAAGTGAATGTCCCCTTTTTTTTTCCCCAAACCTCGGTTTTTGGTTCAATTTTTGGTTTCACTTTTTGTCTTTGGTGTTAACCCCTTTTAAAGATCTTC
Organism: Conus ventricosus; assembly: GCA_018398815.1. NCBI lineage: Eukaryota > Metazoa > Mollusca > Gastropoda > Neogastropoda > Conidae > Conus > Conus ventricosus. Next base: position 98,212,637 of record CM031604.1, read on the forward strand.
CCCACTTCGTCGACCAGACCCTTTTTCCAACCCCATCTCCCCCTGGCACTCTTGTGCTCCTTTGGGGGTTTTCCTCTGTTCTCTCTCTTTGCCCCCCCCCCCCCCCCCCCCCCCCTCCCCTTTTCTCCCAACGACCACTCTTTTTAATTTTAAATAATAATAAAAAAATAATGTGCATTTTTTGCGCTAATCTTTAAAACCCCTAAGCGCTTAAATAAAGAGTAAAAAAAAATCAAGAGAAGCAACCATTGATAAACAACAAAAGGCAATTTTCCCAAAACACCACACAATTTTTCTACATGCTTAAGCTAGCACCACACACACACACAACACATCGCCAGGTGAGGGTACATCTGTTTTTGACAGAAAGAGGGGGAAGGGCGGGACGGGAAGGGGTAGTCTTAAGAAAAGACTTAAAGGAAGAGAGGGAAGTCGCAGAGGGGGAGAGACAAAGGGGGGTTATTCCAACAACGGGGGGCCTGGAAAGAGAACGAACGTTCACCGGGGCCCTAGTGCGGAAGCGGGGGTATTTGGAGAAGAAAATGTCAGGGGAAAAACGTGCGCAAAGGGGTTTGTGGGTATTCAAAAGATCAGCAAAAAGGAGGGGTAGACCACTGAGGATTTGTGCAAAGCAAAGAAAGCTTTATTAAATTTCTTTTCCCTATGGGGCCAGTGGAGAAAATAAAGAAAGGGAGCCGAGTGAAAAAATTTGGAGCGTTTCAATATAGTCGGGCGCACTGTTTTGAATTTTCTGAAATTTGCCGGATTCTGGGGCAACGAAAGAAGAGAATTCGTAACCCAAGCGAGAAAAAACAAAAGCAAAATGAGAGTTTTGGTGGCATATCCGAGAGAAGATGACGAACAGAAAAAAATCGGGGAAGTTCCAGATAGAAGCACGACAGACAGAGGAAAAATTTACTTTTTAAAAGGTTTGAGTTTTGGTCCCGTGTGATCCCAGATTACGGGCAGTTGAAAAAATCCGAATGACTGAATTATTAGTTGGAAGATGAGGGAAGGCAGTTTGTAGACATTTAAACTTTTTGATGTATGAAAAAAAAAACAAAAAACAAAGATTCACTTTGGGGCCCTGTCATTGCCCCCGTTGCCTATTAACCCATGTTTCATCATTAACACTATTTTACATCTTCAGTGATTTCCCCTCTTCCACACACCCGCATTCACCTTTTTTTACTAAAAAAATGATTCCATCAAAAAAACCCCGAAACCTCCCGCAACCCCGAGGTCACTTTCACACTGTGACATGTCGAGAAAGCACACCCCTCACACAGATTCAAAACGCCTGACAACAGCTGAGTCAGCTCCTGACCAATTTAGCTGAACCCTAATCTGCAAAGAAGGGCTGGTCGCCTGCCTTTACTGACACACTCCCGCTGACTTAGCTCTGAGCACCCCATTCCGAGTTCGGTTTGATTTTTTGTCTCCCTTTGACTTTTAAAGAAAGGTTTGAACTTGGGAGCCCTTCCATCTTCAGGATGACTGTCACCTAAAAATGGAAAAACTTTTCCCGTCAAATTTGTCCTCCTTCAAACGGGTCGAGGCCCCCGGTTGATGAGGGCCGTACTGCTCTTTGGCCAGTACCCCTTTCTCCACCACGCTTCAGTCCTTGTAGTTTACAGCACTTTTAAAACGTCTGTGAAGGTTTTTCCCCTCTTGATATTTTTCCCTTTTTTCTTTTTTTTTTTCAGTTTCTTTTTATTCCATCCTTTCCATTTTGTTTTCATTCATTTGTTTCCCTTTTGTTTTTCCCTTTCCTCACTTTCCCCATTTCTTCCCTTTCCCCCTTTTCCCCTTTTTTTCTTGATGTGTGTATGTCTGGGTCGGGAAATGCGGTGTACCATTTAACTACACAGATGGTGGAGGTCTGTCTGTGGGTGTTTCACTCTGGGTTTTTTTCAATTGAGGTATGTGTTGTCTCCTAGGGCCAGCAGGCGTACCGGTAAGTTACACATATGGTGGGTTGGGCTGTCGTGTGTGTCTGTCATCTGTGTTTCAATATTTTAGGGATAGTGTTGTCCCTAGGGGCCCTGCAGGGTGTGCCATGTTAACTTTCACAGTGGTGGGTTTGGCTGTTAGCGGGAAAAGGACAAGAAAGGTCGCCAGGCCCCAGGACAGAAAAAAAATTGGGGGACGCAGGCATGAAGGTCGTTGTCTGTTACTTTCGTCCTCTCTGTAAACTGCCTGTAAAGGCCTGAGGGGTTAAAGGGTCTGGCGAGATGGTAGCTGATTAACATCCCCGGAGCTTTACTGCCACATTGTGATCTGCAAGGTAGCGACTTAAATTTCCCGCGAGCTTTTCATACCCCCATTGATCATGCGATGGGTCTACTTTTAAATCCCGGGGTCTTTACTACCCCATCGTGATCATGCGATGGTATCTGACTTAACATCCCGGGAATTTAAAAACCCACTGTGATATGCAGATGGCATTGACTTAAATCCTGGGGGTTTATACCCCATTGTGATCTGCAAAGTTTTTGACTTTAAATCCTGGGGCTTTAAAAACCAATGTGATCTGCGTAGTATCTGACTTAACATCCTGGGAGCTTTACATGACCACATTGTGATCATGTGGATGGTCCGCTGACCTAATATCATGTGAGCTTTACATACCACATTGTGATCTTGGGCACAGATTCTCATACAGGGACACACTTGTTCCACAGAGCACTTTTTTTCAGGACAGCGGTGGATTGGCCTGCAATGGAAATTTACTTCTGGTTCTCCCAATGTTGACTTTTTCCAGTCAAAGCAAAAACTGCTTATGTTTAATTCAGCGTGTCTTGCTGTACTATTCTTGGTTGCATGTCTCGGAAGGCAACAAAGAGAGATCTTCCACCAGCCGCCGTGGCGAAGTGGTTAGCGTCGCGGACTCCCGGCTGGAGGTCGTGGGTTCGAATCCCATCAGAGTCATGTGGGTTTTTTCTGCCCCGACCGGCTCCTACCAGAGTTGAGTTTGCTGCGGACTCAGTTGGGAAGACTGGGACCACACAGTCAAGTTTCATCCACTTAACGGATGCGTTTCTGAGAGTGTTGCTCAAATTTCCTGACCAAACTGCAGGTGCCTGTATCTCTCGGGCCTGGTTGACGCCAGGATATATTATGAAAGGAAGCGTAGAGTACAGCCCTGTCATGTAGTCTCAGACCGAAATGGAAATCCGTAGCATCATCTTAATCATCCTCATTCCCATTGATCAGCATGTAAAAAAAAAAAGTCTCAAGTTCTGTGGCCCTTCATGCCCTGCTCTCATGGTGACCTCAATTTCGATGTCCTCTCCACGTCTGTGGCCTTGGTTTGCTTCCGTCGGGGTCACCGGTATCGGCGAGTCCATGGGGGCTGTCGTTGGACGGACGTGGTGGCGCCTCCGGAGGGAGAGCTCACTCACGCCGGCTCCGCGACTAAGCAATTATTGTCGTCAGTGTGGGCTTAGTCAGTGGTGTCCTGCGTATGTTAGAGCAGAACAGGCGCACTGAACACCACCGAAGTGACTCGGCAGCAGTGCAGTGTCTCCTCCGGTGGTGTTGCCTCTTGACGACTTGACATTGACTGCTCCCTGTGGATTGCTGGTGCCGGGGCTGCGGCGGGGCCAGCCGGGCTATGGCTGTGGACGGGGTGTCGGAATGAGCGGTGTGGGTGCACTACTCTGAGGTGGCGCAGAGGTTGGGACAGCAAAAAAAAAAAAAAAAAAAAAAAAAAAAGAGAGATCTTCCTTCTATTTGGTACCAGCCAAGAGAAAAATGGAAGTATGCATCGCTTTTCAAGGTGTGTAGTAATGTATCATCTGCTGTAGAAGCAAATTCCAGAGTTGACATTATTTCTCTCGTCTAATGTGGAAACTGATGGTCATCTGCACTGCTGAGCTGACAGCCTTGGTCCTGCTCTTGAAATGGTTTCATTATTTATGTCTCTCACATCGATCTGAAGCCCAAGGCTCAGGCTTATATCAAAGACCTCTGGCAAGAGTAATGGAACTTGCAGACGGACAGCAAACTCTTCCATATCCGTCCAAACATGAAGAGTTTGTTTTTGTGTTCAAGGCACTGCCGTAAAGAAAGAGACAGTCTTGTGCTGTTCGGACACAGGCCACACCTTTTACACCCATTCTTAGTTTTGAAAGGTGGAAAAAAAACTGTGGTGCATTCCCATGCCATATCCCCACTCACAATGAAACATGCTCTTATAGAGTGTTTGGACTGGCATGATGTCAGACATACACACTTTACAGCAGACTCCATGAAAGCCTTTTTCAAGATGTCCCACCCGATGTGATCTTTGAATGTCGGAAAGAGATCACATTTTCCATCGGATATGAGACTTTTAAGGAAGAAAGATTTAGACCAAATTTCCTGTGTTTTCAGAAGATGTGTTTGAATGAGTTGCGTCGATGTGAATCTTTGTTAATGTGACTTGAGAGTTGACTTCAACATGGTGACAGCAATGAGTTGTGTCGATGTGAATCTTTGTTAATGTGACTTGAGAGTTGACTTCAACATGGTGACAGCAATGGGCTGTGTCGATGTGAATCTTTGTTAATGTGACTTGAGAGTTGACTTCAACATGGTGACAGCAATGGGTTGTGTCGATGTGAATCTTTGTTAATGTGACTTGAGAGTTGACTTCAACATGGTAACAGCCCTGACATGGCCCTTTGCGGTCAGTTGGACTATAAACAACATTCTCTCTCTCTCTCTCTCTCTCTCTCTCTCTCTCTCTCTCTCTCTCTCTCCTCTCTCTCTCTCTCTCTCTCTCTCTCTCATGTGAGCAGGTTCCCACCATCCCTTTTGATATTCAGGCATTGTGTTGACAAGTATGCATGAGACAAAGGAAACTGACAACTAAAGATAGTCTACGATATACTTGTCTGTCCAAACACTGTCCTCCCACCTCCCGCATAGTCGGGAATGGTGCGAAAAACAGTTATAATACGGTGATATGGTGTAAATTATAATATGGCAATATGGTGTTAGCCTCACCAAGGGCGATTACTTGGCTGACATATCCGGGATTGAGGCGCATTTAGCCCCCTGCTCTCACTCCCCCCCCCCCCTCTCTCTCTCTCTCTCTCTCTCTTCTCTGTCTGTCTGTCTGTCTGTCTCCTCTCTCTCTCTCTCTCTCTCTCTCTCTCTCTCTCTCTCTCTCTCTCCTCTCGTGGGTGGGGGGGGGGGGGGGGGGAGAAAGAGGAGAGCAGGGGGGCTAACTGCGCCTCAATCGCCGGATATGTCAGCTAGAGTAATCGGCCTTGGTGTGATAAAAAAATATCTTAATACCTAATGTACTGTCTTTTCTGCAAAGTTGGATGGAACCATACCTTAATGCCTAATGTACTGTCTTTTCTGCAGAAGTTGGATGGAACCATACCTTAATGCCTAATGTACGTCTTTTCTGCAGAAGTTGGATGGAACCATACCTAATGCCTAATGTACTGTCTTTTCTGCAGACGCAGGTGCACAAGGTAACTCGCCGGATCCAGAGATAGGTGGTAATCTGCCAAAGCTGCCGGGGAAGAAGACGGTACTCACAGTGATGCCACCAACCGTGCCTGCTCGCCCAGAGCCAATGCCAGCGCTAGAGATCTGCCAAGGCTGCCCGGGGAAGAAGACGGCAGTTACACTGACGCCACCCAACCGTGCCTGCTCGCCCAATGCCAATGCAGGGCTGAGGTCTGCCAAGGCTGCCCGGGGAAGAAGACGGTACTTACAGTGACGCCACAACCGTGCCTACTCGCCCAGAGCCAATGCCAGGGCTAGAGAGGCCCAGCCTGCCGCTATTGCCACAGCAACCTCTGCACCACCGTCTAAGGAAAGCGGAGGTGTGGACAGCCGTAAAGGAAGAACACCTGGACGCAACAAGCCGCTGGGAGGTAGAGGAACGCCGCTGAGGAACAGAGAAGATCAAGCCTTCGGCTTTGGCACAGGACACCCAGGAAAGAAGCCTCTGCAGGCAGCTGCCATGGCGAATGATCCAGAGGAACCAGCACAAGCCTCCTTCCCCTCCTTTGAGTTGGCTTCCATTTTTTCTCCTCACCCCACCGAAGGGGGC
>CM031604.1:98219694-98237194 GCA_018398815.1 Conus ventricosus
GTTATGTGTGAATCATGACCATTGTACTGTCACAGTGTGTGTGAATCATGACCATTGTACTGTCACAGTATTTGTGAATCATGACCATTGTACTGTCACAGTGTGACTGTGTGAATCATGACCATTGTACTGTCACAGTGTGACTGTGTGATCATGACCATTGCACTGTCACAGTGTGACTGTGTGAATCATGACCATTGTACTGTCACAGTGTGTCACGGCAGTTCTGACTGCTGCATTGAGTCGCTTGGTCAAATTCTTCAAACGCGTGAGACGGAAAAGGAGAAGAAACAAATTGTGCGCTCGCACCCAACAAGCTGGGTCTAGTCTGTGAGCGGTCTTGTATCTGACACCCTAGTGTGTCAGGAGATAAGGGCCAAGGGGCTTCTCGCGCTTGTACTGAAAGCGTGGAGAATAGCGAACCACATGCTTTGCTGTCTGTATCGCGCCTATAGCTGACCAATGTTTACACAACGACTCCACACAGCTAGCGCGGATTTAAACCGAGAAAAGCGGAATGTCTCTGTCCCCAACACCCTGAGAGCTATTTCTGCGAAGGTTATAGTGGGTCAAGTGCCAGGCCGGCAACGACGCACGGCGCGCGCGTGCAGCACAGGTTGCGTCGGTCGCAAAAGTTCTGTCAGAAAGTTTTAAACACGAACTTAATTATGGTACTCACAGAGAAGACTGAAAAGCCAGCTTTTGGGCACACTCTCAAGTACTCACTGCGCCATTGCTCTCAACAGAAATTATAGTTAAAAAACCTCTGTACAGTAAATATAACTTAAAGATGTTGCACCAGTCTCGAAGCGTCCAAAAACACAAGAGCGTCTGGCCGTGTGGTGGCTGACTAGTTAAGGGCCCAGCCCGAGTCACAAGGCAAAGCGTTGGACGAACTTAATGCAGTCACTGTGAGTGTGCGGGCGCGGCCGTGGTGTGTGAATCATGACCATTGCACTGTCACAGTATGTGTGAATCATGACCATTGTACTGTCACAGTGTGTGTGAATCATGACCATTGCACTGTCACAGTGTGTTAATTTATGACCATTGTACTGTCACAGTGTGTGTGAATTATGACCATTGTACTGTCACAGTGTGTGTGAATCATGACCATTGCACTGTCACAGTATGTGTGAATCATGACCATTGTACTGTCACAGTGTGTGTGAATCATGACCATTGTACTGTCACAGTATGTGTGAATCATGACCATTGTACTGTCACAGTGTGTGTGAATCATGACCATTCTACTGTCACAGTGTGTGTGAATCATGACCATTGCACTGTCACAGTGTGTGTTAATCATGACCATTGTACTGTCACAGTGTGTGTGAATCATGACCATTGTACTGTCACAGTGTGTGTGAATCATGACCATTGCACTGTCACAGTATGTGTGAATAATGACCATTGTACTGTCACAGTGTGTTGTGAATCATGACCATTGTGCTGTCACAGTATGTGTGAATCATGACCATTGTACTGTCACAGTGTGTGTGAATCATGACCATTGTACTGTCACAGTATGTGTGAATCATGACCATTGCACTGTCACAGTGTGTGTGAATCATGACCATTGTACTGTCACAGTATGTGTGAATCATGACCATTGCACTGTCACAGTGTGTGTGTAATCATGACCATTGTACTGTCACAGTATGTGTGAATCATGGCCATGATTCACATGTATGTGTGATCATGACCATTGTACTGTCACAGTGTGTGATGAATCATGACCATTGTACTGTCACAGTGTGTGTGAATCATGACCATTGTACTGTCACAGTGTGTGAATCATGACTTGCACTGTCAGTGTGACTGTGTGAATCATGACCATTGCACTGTCACAGTGTGTGTGAATCATGACCATTGCACTGTCACAGTGTGTGTGAATCATGACCATTGCACTGTCACAGTGTGTGTGAATCATGACCATTGCACTGTCACAGTGTGACTGTGTGAGTCATGACCATTGTACTGTCACAGTATGTGTGACTCATGACCATTGACTGTCACAGTGTGACTGTGGAATCATGACCATTGCACTGTCACACTACCGTAAAGTTCGGACGATAGCGTGACTTTTTTCCCCGGCTTTAAACCTGCGGCTTAAAACACGATGCGTGCTTATTTGCAGAATTTTTCCTATTTCAGGAGCATCACACCTTGTCTATTCTTAGCTTCTCTGTAACTCACCATATCGTGTTTACTGTTCATGAATTTTTATGATGCTTTTGACTTCGATTTTCTTGTAATCGTGTAATGGAATCGGATACCATTCATAAATACAGGAATCGACAAAAGGGTAAAGCCATTACTGATATCTTTTTTCATCAGTTGTTCTTCTACAAAAATAGATCACTTGTACGTCACAGATGTGTGGGCCTTTCCGACCTGTTTAATCTTGACTAACTCAGTGAATTAGACAAAATAACTACTTGTCACGGTATTAGCGAAATAACATACCATTTAATGTCACAGTATGTGTATCATGACCATTGTACAGTCCGTGGGAATCATGACCATTGTACTGTCACAGTTGTGAATCATGACCATTGTACTGTCACAGTATGTGTGAATCATGACCATTGTACTGTCACAGTATGTGTAATCATGACCATTGTACTGTCACAGTATGTGTGAATCATGACCATTTGTACTGTCACATTTGTGAATCATGACCATTGTATTGTCACAGTATGTGTGAATCATGACCATTGTACTGTCACAGTGTGTAATCATGACCATTGTACTGTCACAGTATGTGTGGATCATGACTATTGTACTGTAACATATGTGTGATCTATGACTATGTACTGTAAACATATGTGGTGATCATGACTATTACTGTACATAGTGGTGGATCATGACATTACTGTCACAGTATGTTTTGATATATGGACCATGTACTGCAGTAGTTGTGTGGATCATGACTATTGTAATGTCAGTAAGGACATGTTGGTCTGACTTTATTTTACTTTTAAGTGCATGTCAGGGTTGAATTTCACATGACACTTTAACAAGTAATGTCTGGTGGCACATACTATTGCACATGTCAACATCACACAGACACATTTGTACACACTTTGCACCTGCACACACCTATTAGATTGTAGTTGTGCGCAATAGCTTGCATATTTACACACATCACACAGACACATCTGTTCACACTTACACTTGCATACAGCTAACAACTTGTGCAAGCTTTCTTTGCAATGAGACTTGGTTAAAACAATAAGTTCAGTGCAGTGATAATACCTGTCCACTCCAGGTAAAAGCATGGTTTTCTCTTTTCAGCCAGAGCCAGGTTTAACAAGTCGTCCAGACAGAATCCTGATTTCCAGCAGTCTGCGAGCGAAACAAGTATCACTGCATGGCCATGGGGCTGACTACAAAGCCAGATACTCCACGGACATTTTCATGCATCGACTGCGGAGAGTGATGGGGGCAGCCCAAGACACCTTTGGCCAGCACCAGGGCTTTTCCTGCCTCCAGGACTGTGGGCCCCACGGCCACTGTCGCTGCGGTGTGTGTGTGAAAGGAGGGGAGGAGGGATCCTGTGCCCTCCCCCACTGCCAGGAGTGTTCCTCAGGCATGTTTGTGGGTCTCTGCTGCTTCCTGGCCATCACGGCCGTCCTGGCCAGTCTGGCCGGGACAGCCGCTGTCAAAATTCTGGTGGTGGCTTCACGCCTAGATCAGAGCGGGTCCTCTCTGTTGCCCGGTGTCAGCTGCTGTTTGTGTAACCCTCTCATCGTCAGGCAGCCGACGGTGACCGGCCGGCACGGCCTGGGCAAGATTCTGCGCTCTGTCGGCTTGGGCAGGCTCCCTCCGGTCCAACTGTTGCTGTTGTCGTTGATGTTGATGGCATGTCTGTTGTGTGTGGCTGCAGCAGTCTTTAAGCCTCTGTTGGACACGGCAGGGGCTGTCCTGCAGGAGGAACACTTTCCCTCAGACCATCTGATGATTGCAGCCAAACTTGAAACACTCTGAACGTGGTGCCCAGGCATCAGGGACCTGTGGATTAGGATGGGTCTGCCATGGGTGCCATACTTTTAGACCATGGATTCACTGCTGATACTTTTAAATTAAGCACAGTTAACAGTAATTTTCGATGCAATTCCAATGGAAGAAAATGTAAACAGTTTGCTTTTGCTGTAGATGATGACATCATATTTATGATATACATGCTGACACATCATATTTATGATATACATGCTGACACATCATATTTATGATATACATGCTGACACATATATTTATGATATACATGCTGAACATCATATTTATGATATACATGCTGACACATCATATTTATGATATACATGCTGACACATCATATTTATGATATACATGCTGACAAAGTTCATGGAAAGTATTTTTATTTAGTTACCTGCATGCTCTTTTCAAGGAAGTCCATATTTTGTACACTGCACAGGAAGTCCATATTTTGTACACTGCACAGGAAGCCCATATTTTGTACACTGCACAGGAAGCCCATATTTTGTACACTGCACAGGAAGCCCATATTTTGTACACTGCACGGGAAGTCCATTTTTGTACAACTGCACAGGAAGCCCATATTTTGTACACTGCCAGGAAGTCCTATTTTGTACACTGCACAGGAAGCCCATATTTTGTACACTGCACAGGAAGCCCATATTTTGTACACTGCACAGGAAGCCCATATTTTGACACTGCACAGGAAGCCCATATTTTGTACACTGCAACAGGAAGCCCATATTTGTACACTGCACAGGAAGCCCATTTTTTTGTACACTGCACAGGAAGCCATATTTTGTACATTTGCACAGGAAGCCCATATTTTGTACACTGCACAGGAACCCCCAATTTTTGTACACTGCACAGGAAGCCCTATTTTGTACACTGCACGGGAAAGCCATATTTTGTACACTGCACAGGAAGCCCATATTTTGTACATTTGCACAGGAAGCCCATATTTTGTACACTGCACAGGAAGTCCATATTTTGTACACTGCACAGGAACCCCATATTTTGTACACTGAAACAGGAAGCCCATATTTTGTACACTGCACAGGAAGCCCATATTTTGTACACTGCACAGGAAGCCCATATTTGTACACTGCACAGGAAGCCCATATTTTGTACACTCACAGGAAGCCCATATTTTGTACACTGCACGGGAAGCCATATTTTGTACACTGCACAGGAAGCCCATATTTTGTACACGCACAGGAAGCCCTTTTTTTGTACACTGCACAGGAAGCCCATATTTTGGGTACACTGCACAGGAAGCCCATATTTTGTACACTGCACAGAGGGTTGCAGAATTTCGATTTCCGATGACTCGGTGCAATTTTGGGACTGCAACTTTTGATTTATACACAATTTTTCAATGACATTCCCATTTTTCACAAAAGAAGTGATTGTAGTTTTTGTCAGGGATGTTACTTTGCAGTTTTTATCAGGGGATGTTACTTAGCAGTTTTTATCAGGGATTTTACTTGAAGTTTTTATCGGGGGATGCTAGTTTGTAGTTTTTGCCCAGGGGATGTTACTTTGCAGTTTTTTGTCAGGGATGTTACTTTGCAGTTTTTGGGTCAGGGGATGTTACTTTGCAGTTTTTATCGGGGGATGTTACTTGCAGTTTTTGTCGGGGGATGTTATTTTGCAGTTTTTGTCAGGGGATTTTTACTTTGCAGTTTTTATCAGGGGATGTTACTTTGCAGGTTTTGTCGGGGGATGTTCCCTTTGGGCAGTTTTTATCAGGGGATTTTTACTTTGCAGTTTTTGTCAGGGGATGTTACTTTGCAGTTTTATCAGGGGATGTTACTTAGCAGTTTTTATCAGGGATGTTACTTTGAAGTTTTTTTTCAGGGGATGTTACTTTGCAGTTTTTATCAGGGATGTTACTCTGTAATTTGATTCCCCAGTTGTTCTCACAGACTGATGACATTCCCAAATTTTTATCAAGATTTTTGTCAGAAATGAAGGATGGTAGGGAAAATGTGTGTGTGTGTTTGTGAGAGGCAGAATATATATGTGTTGGGGTGCACACATGTACTCAAAGTATGTGTGTGTGTGCAGACTATGCATGCCATGTGTCCATGTGCTTATATGTATGCATGTGTGTATGCTCGTGTACGTGTGGGGTGCATGTGTGTGTGTGTGTGTGTGCGCATTGGTGGTTTTGTGTGTGTGTGTGTGTGTGTGTGTGTGTGGTGTGTGTGTGTGTGTGATGAAAAGAAAATATGAGCACTCCCTCTGTTCTCTCTATTGTAACCTCTGTTTCCATTACTGCTTTTTGCCTATTTACCTATCCTTTTCTGTGCATACTTTGTGTTTCATCTGCTTTTATACCTCTCTGTAACTGGCCCAGTGAAGGCCCTATTACATTCCCATTTTCATTGTTCCTGTGATTGTGATACTATGTCAGCAAGTTAATCCATCTTTCATTCAAAATAATCATAGCTACCAGCCGCCGTGGCAAAGTGGTTAGCGTCACGGACTCCCGGCTAGGAGGTCGTGGGTTCGAATCCCATCAGAGGTCATGTGGGTTTTCCTGCCCCGACCGGCTCCTACCCAGAGTTGAGTTTGCTGCGGACTCAGTTGGGAAGACTGGGACCACACAGTCGAGTTTCATCCATTTAAATGGATGCTTTTCTGAGAGTGTTGCTCAAATTTCCTGACCAACACTGCGGGTGCCTGTATCTCTCGGGCCTGGTTGGGACTCCAGGATATATTATGAAAGGAAGCGTAGAGTACAGCCCTGTCATGTAGTCTCAGACCGAAATGGAAATCCGTAGAATCATCTTAATCATCTTCATTCTCATCAGTCAGCATAAAAAAAATGTCTAAAAATTCTGTGGCCCTTCATGCCCTGCTCTCATGGTGACCTCAGTTTCGATGTCCTCTCCACGTCTGTGGCCTTGGTTTGGTTCCGTCGGGGTCACCGGTATCGAGTCCATGGGGGCTGTTGTTGCACGGACGAGGTGGCGCCCTCCGGAGGGAGAGCTCACTCACGCCGGCTCCGCGACTAAGCAATTATTGTCGTCAGTAGGGGGCTTAGTAGGTGGTGTCCTGCGTATGTTAGATCAGAACAGGCGCCAGTGAACACCACCGAAGTGACTCGCAGCAGTGCAGTGTCTCCTCCGGTGGGTTGCCTCTTGACGACTTGACATTGACTGCTCCCTGTTGGATTGCCGGTGCCAGGACTGTGGCGGGGCCGATCGGGCTGGGGCTGTGGTTGGGGTGTCGGGATGAGCGACGTGGGTGCACTGCCACTGAGGTGACGCAGAGGTTGGGACAGCAAAAAAAAAAAAAAAACATAGCTGATTTCAATAGGCATGCATATTGCGAATTTACAGTATGCTCAAAAATCAGATATACTGTATAAGAATGATGTAGTATTTATCAATCATCTAAAATGAAAACTGCATATTTTAACATCGTCAACATGCTGAAATATCCTGAATGTACTTTCCTCAAGATCAGACAGGCTATTTAAGAATTATCAAATATTTTCACTCATGTAAAAAAAAAACATTTCTGAGTTTGTCATGCTTAATTAACTTTGCTGATTTTCTCATGCTTAATTAACTTTGCTGATTTTGTCATGCTTGATTAACTTTGCTGATTTTGTCATGCTTGATTAACTTTGCTGATTTTGTCATGCTTGATTAACTTTGCTGATTTTGTCATACTAAACAATCTGGAAATGTTCTGGATGTGTGATTCTCAAAGATCAAATGTGTTTATAATATAAAGATTATTGGTAAAATTTATCACTCAGCAGAAAAAAAACACTGCTGATTTTAACGTTTCACATAATGCAAATCTCCAAGATGTATTACGTTCTCAAAGGTCAAGTGTGATTTATAAGAGTAATCCATTATTAATTGCTCGCCAGAAGTGAAATGTGCTGATTTCAACTTGGTATACATACTAGAAATTTCATGAATGAGTTTGTCTCAAAACAAGTGTGGTTTATAAGAATTGTCAGTTTCTTACATCTCACTAGAAATGTCAGCTCTGAATTTTCAACACTTGAAGCATACTGAAAATATCATTGATATATTATTCTAAAAAAGTCAAATATCTTTGTAAGAATTATCCATTATTTATTGCTCACTGGAAATGTATGCTGCTGATGTTAACATGTTGTACAATATGGACATTTTCTGGATGTATTCCTTTCAGATGTCAGGCATGGTCCATAGTAATTGTCCTTTATTACACACTCAGCAGAAATGACCAGTGCTGACTGGATGTATTCCTTTCAGATGTCAGGCATGGTCCATAGCAACTGTCCTTTATTACACACTCAGCAGAAATGACCAGTGCTGACTGGATGTATTCCTTTCAAATGTCAGGCATGGTCCATAGCAACTGTCCTTTATTACACACCCAGCAGAAAGGACCAGTGCCGATTTGAACATACTATGATGACTGGAAGGTGTTTTTGATAAGTTATTCTCAACAAGTAAATGTGGAACATGTACTTTTTATTTTCTATTTTTTTTAAGGATCCATTCTCAGTCACCAGAAGCAATCAATGCCGATTCCAAATGGTTTGGATTCTGGAAATGTCATGGATGTATGTTTCTTAAAGATCAAGATTGCAATTAAGTAGACTGTTTGTGTATAAATTTTCTAATATCACCAGAAATTTCTGAGATATATCTTGTTTCAGAACAGGTGTGCAATAAGTGTCAGATTTATAAGAATTGTCCATTATTTATTGGTCACCCACAACAGTCATTCATATTTTCAACAGAGTATGTGAACTGGAAATGTTCTGAGTGTGTGGAGCTGCCAACTGCTGTGCTTAAAATGGCATAGCATGCTACAGTGTCATTAACAATGCTGTGCTTCTACACTTTGTGACAAAATGCTACACAAAGAAACAAAACTAGAAGGGAATGTAGGCTGTAGACATATTTTGTCTAGATGGTAAAGTTCAGTCAGGAGAAGAAGAAAAAAAAAAGTGGAGAAAAATGGACCATAGCGATTTTATTGTTTCATTGATTCGTTTCATCATCAGCCATTTTGAATTTTTGTAGGTCCTGTTGACACCATGCAAAAAGCAGCAAGATTTCTGTCCTCTTACGGCGCCATCATGTATAGAGGGAAGGGAAATGTAACGGACAGCAGTCCTGTGATACTGCATTGGAATGCTAGACTTAGGTTTGGACTGCTCCCTTGAACTGCCAACATGCTCTGTCTTGTGATATTGCATTGGAATGCTAGACTTAAGCGGCTGACACACGAGCCTCCCCACCCGTACGCTTCGGAAGTACCGGTCGAACCTGATCCCAAACATAGCGTCTGTCATAGTAAACGTACATCTCAAACGGACTTCAGCATCCTGTTAAACCCGGCCGTTCGAGATACACCGTGATCTATTCGAAACGGACAGTTAGTATCCTCCAACCAATCAACGCTCAGCATTTAGCCAACACCCATGACACAAGGAAAAATGGCGTCGTCCGGCAAGGCAGTCAGACTGTCCGATTCGGAGACCAACCGTTTGATTGAATCATACCAAGGCCATGATGTGCTTTGAAATGTCAACTCAAAAAATTATAAGAATCTAAATATTCGAGAAAAAGCTTCGTATTCAATTGTACAGTCCTTTGAAGCGGCATGTGGGATCAAACTCGAAGGTTTTAAAACTATTGTGAAGCACTCCGTCCGTTCGACACTGACTGGTCGGACCGCACAGGTTCAAACGTTTCATCTCAACTTACTTACTTACTTAATCCTCTTCGCTCCATCGGGAGCATAGGGCCTTCACTGCAGATTTCCAGCGTGTGCGGTCTTGGGCTGCCCGCTTTGCCTCACCCAGGACAGCTTGATGGAACTCAGCTCGCTGTTCAGCGTCCTACGCCAAGTTGTCACTGGGCGGCCTCGCTTTCTCTTTCCTTGCGGGTTCCAATTCAGTGCCTGCCGTGTGATGTTGTCCGGGCCTCGGCGTAGGATGTGTCCGATCCACTTCCACTTTCGGATTCTGATGGTGTCTCCGATTGGTCTCTGTTTCGTCTCAACTGTACGGACGAAAAGGCTCGTGTGTCAGCAGCTTAAGGTTTGGAATGCTCCCCTTGAATTGCCCACATGCTCTGTCCTGTGATACTGCATTGGAATGCTAGACTTAGGTTTGGAACGCTCCCCTTGAATTGTCCACATGCTCTGTCCTGTGATACTGCATTGGAATGCCAGACTTAGGTTTGGACTGCTCACCGTGAATTGCCCACATGCTCTGTCTTGTGATACTGCATTGGAATGCTAGACTTAGGTTTGGAACGCTCCCCTTGAATTGTCCACATGCTACGCTGTGTGATTTCAAGGCTTTGGCGGTGTGCATGCACACACACACACACACACACACACACACACACACACACACACACACACACACACACACACACACACACGCACACACACATTCACACACTGTTTTTAAGGGTTTGTAATATATGATGCTGATTTTTTTATGAATGAAATTGAAATCCATGAATTCCAGTGATATGCCTGCACAGAGGATGACTTCACTGTGCCAATGTCCATGCATTACACAACACATAGACATTCACACACACACACACACACGCACGCATGCGCACGCACACACGCACGCACGCACACACACATGCACGCACACACACACACACACACAGACACACACACACGCACACACACATGCACACACACACACACACACACACACACACACTGTTTTTAAGGGTTCGTGATATATGTTGCTGATTTTTTTTTTTATGAATGAAATTGAAATGCATGAGCTTCAGTAATATGCCTGCATAGAGGATGACTTCTCTGTGCCAATGTCCATACATTACACAACACATAGACATTCACACACACACACACACATGCACGCACGCACTCACACGCTCACGCACACACAAACACACAGCACAGTTTTTCCTATTGATATCAAAGAACATCATACTCTGTGTCCCATGGCAGTATCGGTTCCAACTGTAGAAGGGCTGGTGAAAGGGGGGCACTATGTGTCCCATGGCAGTATCAGTTCCAGCTGTAGAAGGGCATGTGGAAAGGGGGCGTGTCCCATGGCAGTATCGGTTCCAGCTGTAGAAGGGCATGTCAAAAGGGGGCACTGTGTGTCCATGGCAGTATCAGTTCCAACTGTAGAAGGGCAGGTGAAAGGGGGCGTGTCCCATGGCAGTATCGGTTCCACCTGTAGAAGGGCAGGTGAAAAGGGGGCACTCTGTGTCCCATGGCAGTATCAGTTCCAACTGTAGAAGGGCAGGTGAAAAGGGGGTACTATATGTCCCATGGCAGTATCAGTTCCAGCTGTAGAAGGGCATGTGAAAAGGGGGCGTGTCCCATGGCAGTATCGGTTCCAGCTGTAGAAGGGCAGGTGAAAAGGGGGCACTCTGTGTCCCATGACAGTATCAGTTCCAACTGTAGAAGGGCAGGTGAAAAGGGGGCACTCTGTGTCCCATGACAGTATCAGTTCCAGCTGTAGAAGGGCATGTGAAAAGGGGGCACTCTGTGTCCCATGACAGTATCAGTTCCAGCTGTAGAAGGGCAGGTGAAAAGGGCGCACTCTGTGTCCCATGGCAGTATCAGTTCCAGCTGTAGAAGGGCATGTGAAAAGGGGGCACTAGTAGATAGCACCCTGGACAATGAAGCCAACCATTCCTGGTCCATGGTCTGAGTGTAACGCTGGCTGCTGCTTCCCCCTGTCCACAACATCTTCAGTGCTCTGACCGCTGCTCTTTGGGACAATCAGTTCAACAACAGGTTTGACAACTAGTCTACCATTTTTTTTCTGCCATGCTCTTGATTTTCGATTTGCCATGCTCTTGATTTTTGATTTGCCATGCTCTTGCTTTTTGATTCAGTTCAACAACTGATTTCACCACTAGTCTACCTTTATTTTTATGCCACTCTCTTGAATTTTGATTGCCATGTGTGAATGTCCAGCCACTGTGTTATGGATTGAAGGTGGAAGGTAACGAGTTCCAGTTTCTGTCAGAACCATTACTTTGTGAGGGTGTACTGGTGCAGGTTGGCTCCTTCTCAGAGTGGACACTTCTATGGAAGGTGAGATGGGGAAAAGAAAGGTCCAGTACATAGGTGTGTTCATGCATGAGTTAGTTGATCACTTTCATTATTCTGGTATTGCTGACGAGCACAAGTTCATATGTATCCGTAGCAAGTTATGTTTTTACCTGAACGCTTCATGTGTTAATTCATGTGTGTATGTGTTTGTTGAGTATTGTCTTATTGTCTGTGATCATAACACACTATGTTGTTGACAACTATTCAGGTTATGGGTCCATCTCTCTCTCTGTCTCTCTCTCTCTCTCTCTCTAACAGTATGTGCTTGAGTGGGTGGATGGGGAAAAATAAAATAAATGCTTCTCAAAATGAGCCTTCAGCAAACTTATATTCTCCAAGGGGGAGAGACATCCTCCAATAGGGAGGGAACTCACTAACATATAACTCCTGGTCATATACCGATATTTCGAAACTTGGTGGTTTCTCCTCAGTGACCGCGGAAAGTGGTAATTGACTCCTCTGCCTTTTCAGTTTTAAGAAGAATGCAATCCCAGAAAAGGCTGGTGTACAATACTGTAGTATGTTTGTTGAGTTTTCAAAAAACCAACCAAAGGTGCCATCTAAGAAGCAAAAGAAAATCATGAAAGAGCAAAACAAGCTACATTTTCCTGTGAAAAGTAGAAAATATAAAAGATATCCTCTAAGACACAAGCGCTGAGGGCCAGTTCTTGGAATGAATCCGCAAGGGACTAAAATACAACAAACTAATAAATTCCAAGGATAAGTACCGAGCACCGTTCCAGCAACTTACAGAGCAGCTTGGTGTTGCAATGACTGCAAGAAATATTGAATTATAAACAAAGCTTGCTCTTATGTCTTAGATTGAAGAAATAGGGGGATTGCATTCTTCTTAAAACTGAAAAGGCAGAGGAGTCAAATTACCACTTTCCGCGGTCACTGAGGAGAAACCACCAAGTTTCGAAATATCGGTATATGACCAGGAGTTATATGTTAGTGAGTTTCCCTCCCTATTGGAGGATGTCTCTCCCCCTTGGAGAATATAAGTTTGCTGAAGGCTCATTTTGAGAAGCATTTATTTTATTTTTCCCCATCCACCCACTCAAGCACATACTGTTAGTTAGGCAGAATCATCTGCCACTGCAGGTATGAATGCGTATCTCCCCCTATTTCTTCAGTCTAAGACATAAGAGCAAGCTTTGTTTATAATTCAATATTTCTTGCAGTCATTGCAACACCAAGCTGCTCTGTAAGTTGCTGGAACGGTGCTCGTACTTATCCTTGGAATTTATTAGTTTGTTATATATATATATATATATATATTATATGTATGTGTGTGTGTGTGTATGTATATATATTTTTGTTTGTTTGTTGTTGTTCTTTTTTGTTAATAATGAAATTCTGGTTTTGAGTACCCCTTACACTAGTATATCAAAGATTTTGCAAAAGCAAGAAAATTGTCCATGGACAAAATTTTAAGAATTTGACGGGGGGTGGGGGGGTGGGGGAGCAATATATGAATAGTTCTGTTGTTTCAAGTTTTGTTCATCATGTGGAGAGGAGCCCAAATTTTAACACAGTGGAATTGTGCTGAAAAAAATAAAGTAATACATTATGGTTGTGTGGTTGTGTCCTGATGATAAGTATGTATGTTGTTTATGCTGTTGATTCTATGATTGTTATCTTGATGGTGGTACTTGGTGGCTTTGAGAGATCTGAAGATTTCCAGTAACCTAGTGTTTCTCATGACTGAGATTCCAGTATGGTCTGCCAGAGACGGTAACAGTGACATGATATTGTTATCTTAGCTCAGACACACTAAGCAAATAATGCTGCTGAAGACATCTTTTCCCTTGAAAGCTATTGCTTCTCAAATACAGGAACTCTGATTTTCTTTCTTTTTTTTTCCACTGAGCTGATTTGAAGTATGTGAGCTGTATTAGTAGCCATGAACTGAAACAACATTTCTGTTTTCCAGTTACCCTTCAATGTGTCATAGATCCTCAGTAAATACAGCACAGACATGACAATTGAGACTGTATATGAGAAAAGACAGAGATAAGTGTATGGGACATGTGTCATAAATCCTCAGTAAATACAGCACAGACATGACAATTAAGACTGTATATGAGAAAAGACAGAGATAAGTGTATAGGACATGTGTCATAAATCCTCAGTAAATACAGCACAGACATGACAATTAAGACTGTATATGAGAAAAGACAGAGATAAGTGTATAGGACATGTGTCATAAATCCTCAGTAAATACAGCACAGACATGACAATTGAGACTGTATATGAGAAAAGACAGAGATAAGTGTATAAGACATGAGCCAGTACATCTGTTCAACTTTGGCTTGATTTCATTCAACACTTTATTTTTCTTCCCAGTAACTTTTTTTTCCCCTTGAAGGAAAGTATGATAAGTCTGGCTTCAATTTTCATTTATTCATCAGGGATCATTAATATTTCATCAAAATGAAAGAAATATGACTTCAAAATGTATACATGTTTCAGAACTGCTAATCATCACATTCTGCTTGGTTTAAATCTCAGTACAAAATTGGTATTTTCTTTCATATTTTTTCCTGGTTTTTGAATAATCACAGTTTGGGAAGTGTGTGTGTGTGTGTGTGTGTGTGTGTGTGTGTGTGTGTGTATGTGTGGTAAGCTTTCACATTTGCCTTTTCTCGGTGATTACAGGGGCTAACAGATCAAAACGTCTTTACAGCCATTCCCCTCCTGAAGATGGTCCACACTGTGAGGGCTGTCAATATGCAGTCAACTAGTTCAGCTAAATTTTCAATTTCACAAAATTGGATATTTACTATAAACATTATGACCAATTGTTAGTTTATATATTAATAACAGATATCTTTTGCACAGCTGAAAGAAATATTAAGTCATAATTTATCAAAGATCAGACCATTGAAAGCTACTTCTACCAAGCAGACAAGCAAGACATCTGAGAAACACGCAAGAAACACTGGGCACATGGAAATATATTTTTGCCAGATATTGTAAGGGGATCATTTATTTTTCGTGATGACAATGAGAACGGCCGAATAAACTCAGAGTATTCAACAGCCACACTTTTTTTTATGCCAATATAGCTTTTTACCAAACAATATCAAAACGTTGCACATCGACCTCTTCGTCTGTGTCAAACAAGATTTAATTGAAACAGGTAAAGCTGGGGGAAATGGAAGATGGAAAGACCAAATCATAGGTACGGTATAGACATGAGATGACGGCAAACATTCAGGAAAAAATCGTTCTAAAGGCGCACGTCAGGAAAGGAAGGCGGCCTTCTTTGAACTGCGGTTATCCGTTCACCCGTGCTC
Source organism: Conus ventricosus (assembly GCA_018398815.1). Classification (NCBI taxonomy): domain Eukaryota; kingdom Metazoa; phylum Mollusca; class Gastropoda; order Neogastropoda; family Conidae; genus Conus; species Conus ventricosus. Next base: position 98,235,087 of record CM031604.1, read on the forward strand.
TGTAGAGAACTTGTCCTCCACCTCCACCATCCTCCCCTCACTGCCCTCAGTCGCCTCCCTTTGTGTTGATGTTACTGCATCTTTCACGTCTCTGGCTGCATTCACCGCACTTCTTGACACCCTTCCTACCCTGTGGTAGAATGCACAGTGCATTGACGTCTGTCAGTGACACACATAGCACGTGAGACGAATGGGCAAGCTGCCTCTTTGTAACGATGTATGTTTAACTTGCTGTGTGGCAAAGGGCAAGCCAGCGTTGTGCCATCTCTCCAGATTTAGTTCAATGATGTAAAGCGTTCACTCGGTGCTAATCGAAAAGTATTCTTTCCATGTACACGTACAGAAAAAGCACGTACAGAAGCAATAAAATCTGAAATTAAGGGAGGTATAATGTGTATTAAATACCGCGTTCAGCGAGAGTAACCTCGCCGTTTTCATGGGACAGCTCAGTCAGTGGAAGAGTAAATCTGAGAGCGACAATGCCAAAGCTGGGCACAATACTATCGCCTGGGGCTCCTGTAAATATCAGTAGTCGATGTCCTGATCATTGTTCGGATGTGTGCTTCAAATCAAGTGTTTGAGTCTCGGTCTATTTGTTCGAACACATATTGAGGAAAGAGAAGTCGGTTTGCATCAGAAAGACAGGCGTTATCTTCCCTTACTTTTATTTTTCTTGGTCTATTTGTTCGAACCACAAATTGAGGAAAGAGAAGTCGGTTTGCATTAGAAAGACAGGCGTTATCTTCCCCTTACTTTTTATTTTTCCTGGAGCTGGTCTAGTTGTCTGTGTGCCAGTCCCCACAAACTTGACACAACGCGGAAAATCAGGTTTCCCTTCATATCATATGAATATTGATAAATCAGGTTTCCCTTCATATCATATGAATATTGATAAATCAGGTTCCCCTTCATATCATATGAATATTGATAAATAAAAGACAGCTGAAAAACTACAACACAGTTTTGAACGGTCAAGTTTGTCATTCATAAACTTTCCGTCTAAGATCCACTTCATCCTCAGGACGAACGCAATGAATGGTTTGTAGAGGTGAAAGAAAAAGGCTTTTCAAACAATGACTGAATGAATGGTTTGTCCTAGAGTAGAGGTTACAGAGAAAAGCTTTTCAAACAATGACGGAATGAATGGTTTGTCCTAGAGTAGAGGTTACAGAGAAAAGCTTTTCAAACTATGACGGAATGAATGGTTTGTCCTAGAGGTTACAGAGAAAAGCTTTTCAAACTGTCTTCAGTCAGCATCTGTCTTTTTGCACAACCAAGCACACACACACACACACACACACACACACACACACACACACACACACACACTTGCCGCTTACACACACACACACACACACACACACACACACACATGTGCGCGCACACACGCAAGCAGGCTTGCAAGCTCGCACGCACCACACACAGACACACATACACACACGCATGCACGCACGCGCGCACGCACCACACACACACACACACACACACACACACACACACACACACACACACACACACACACTAAAATACACTTGAAAAAGTAGCGGCTCTGATGAATGGTAAGAAACGTCGTGGAATGTTTATTAGTCTTTGACAGCCGAAGAATGGCATGACCTTTGAACTACACTGGAGAAGTCATGCGTGTCACTGGACCCTAACACCAGTACGTTCGAACCGCGTACAGCTGTGTAGTGGTCAGCACAGAGACTAGCTGACCGTGACCACAAGTCTGGACAACGGTTCCACATCAGTGCGGCACGCACACACCACACGGAAGGCTGCCGGACGCACGTTGTTAGACCTGTGGGTCTGTGGGTCCGCCTGTTGAGCTCCTGTCTTTTGTTGGAGCTCAACTGAAGCGTGTCAGCTTGTGAAGATATTACATCACCGTTAGGCTTAGTCTTTATAGAGCTATAGCCTTGTGGAGGAGAGAGAGAGAGAGAGAGAGAGAGAGAGAAGCAGACACACAGACAGAGAGAATAAGAGACAGGCAGACGGAGGAGGAGGGCAGACAGATAGAGAAAAAGAGAGAGAGACCGACAGACAGACAGGCAAACAGAGATTATTTCATTGATCTTGATAACAAGGATGAAGATTTTCGGCCAGCA
>CM031604.1:98240330-98256577 GCA_018398815.1 Conus ventricosus
TTTTTAAAATGGTGCAGCAATGGGCTGTGTCGATGTGAACTTTGTTAAATGTGACTTGAGAGTTGACTTAAACATGGTGACAGCAATGGGTTGTGTCGTTTGTGAATCTTTGTTAATGTGACTTGAGAGTTGATTTTCAACATGGTAAAGCCCTGACATGGCCCTTTGCGGTCATTGGACTATAAACAACATTCTTTTCTCTCTCCTCCTCTCTCTCTCTCTCCTCTTCTCTCTCTCTCCTCTCTCTCTCTCTCCCCCTCTCCTCTCTCTCTCATGTGGCAGGTTCCCACCCCCCTTTTTGATATTCAGGGCATTGTGTTGACAAGTATGCATGAGACAAAGGAAACTGACAACTAAAAAATAGTTCTACGATATACTTGTCTGTCCAAACACTGTCTCCCACCTCCCGCATAGTCGGGAGTGGCGAAAACAGTTATAATACGGTGATATGGTGTAAATTATAATTGGCAATATGGTTTTAGCCTCACCAAGGGCGATTTACTCTGGCTGACTTATCCGGGGATTGAGGCGCATTTAGCCCCCTGCTCTCACTCCCCCCCCCCCCCCTTCTCTCTCTCTCTCTCTCTCTCTTCTCTTGTCTGCTGTCTGTCTGTCTCTTCTCTCTCTCTCTCTCTTCTCTCTCTCCCTCTCTCCCCTCTCTCTCTCTCTCTCCCCTCGTGGGGGGGGGGGGGGGGGGGAGTGGGGAAAAGGGGAGACAGGGGGGCTAACTGCGCCTCAATCGCCGGATATGTCAGCTAGAGTAATCGGCCTTGGTGGTGATAAAAAATATCTTAATACCTAATGTACTGTTTTTTTCTCAAAAGTTGGATGAACCATCCCTTTAAATCCCTAATGTACTGCCCTTTTCTGCAGAAGTTGGATGGAACCATCCCTTTAATGCCAAAATGTACTGTCTTTTCTGCAGAATTGGATGGAACCATACTTATTGCCTAATGTACTGTCTTCTGCAGACGCAGGGCACAAGGTAACTCGCCGGATCCAGAGATAGGTGGTAAATCTGCCAAAGTTTGCCCGGGGGAAGACGGTACTCACAGTGATCCCACCAACCGTGCCTGCTCGCCCAGAGCCAATGCCAGCGCTAGAGTATCTGCCAAGGCTGCCCGGGAAGAAGACGGCAGTTACACTGACGCCACCAACCGTGCCTGCTCGCCCAAGCCATCCCAGGGCTGGAGGTCGCCAAGGCTGCCCGGGAAAAAGAACGGTATTTACAGTGACGCCCCCAAAAACCGTGCCTACTCGCCCAGAGCCAATGCCGGGGCTAGAGAGGCCCAGCCTGCCGCTTTTGCCACAGCAAACCTCTGCACCACCGTCAAAGGAAGCGGAGGTGTGGACAGCCGTAAAGGAAGAACACCTGGACGCAACAGCCGCTGGGGGTAGAGGAACGCCGCTGAGGAACAGTGAAGATAAAGCCTTCGGCTTTGGCACAGGACCCCAGGAAAGAAGCCTCTGCAGGCAGCTGCCATGGCGAATGATCCAGAGGAAACAGCACAACCTCCTTCCCCTCCTTTGAGTTGGCTTCCATTTTTTTCTCCTCACCCCACCGAAGTTTCTGGCTGTGATGTCCCATACGAGGATGTTGGGTTTCCTGCCAAGTTCTGGCCAATTATAAGGCCCCCCCACGGTTCTACGTCAATACAGCAAAGGACACACATCTTTAGAGAAATCGCAGGCTTCCTTCGACGCTTGTATGATTTTTTACAAGGGTGTAACACCCATAGTAAATGGAACTCTTTTCTAAGCATGATGTAGTGCATGCAAGGTTGATTATTTGCGTTCACTTGATCCCGCCAAGTTGTCAAGTCCTTCTTTTTGTTTCTTATTCTGCTCTTTGCCCCTTTTTCAGCACAGACAACTGACGAGGGTTTTTCGGGCGTTGCCTGAGCTGACGTCGGTATCAGTTGCAGTGAGGGTTGTCAAGGACATGATTTAGCAGTAGATTGATTTTTGGGGTTTAGAAGCACAAAATTTTGGTGTGGATAGATTTTCTTACCAAGCTGTATTCAGCTGAAACCATGTAGTCATTGTAAAAAGGCAAATGAAACAAATTGAAGCGTTATCGGAACCCGACGAAAGCAGAAGAGGCCACAAACAAAGTGTGAAATAACGCAGTTTTTGTGAACGACACAAAACAGGACAAGATTTTTTGGCATATGCCTTCCTCACCGACAAAAAAAAAAAAACAGTACAGACATCAACATGCACAATACTCCCCTTGTGAAGCCAAAAAAGGGGAATGAAGTTGACAGAGGGAAAGTGGGAGAGAGGGTGAGTTGAGTTCGAGGAATAGGACACGTGAAAGAGGGTAGAGTTAAGAGAGAGAAGAGAGAGAGAGAGAGAAAAGAGAGAGAGAGAGGAGAGAGAGAGAGAAGAGAGAGAGAGAAAAGAGAGAGAGAGAGGGAGAAAGAGAGGGGGTGGGGAGAAAGAGCGATTTGAATGGAAGTAGAGGAAGAGTGGAGAACAAATAGAATACAATATGCACAAGTGTGGTACCAAGACAGGTTCTTAGCAATTTGACAGACAGAATAATTTGGGTTTCCCGTGTAAGTCTGGACATTTGTCATTTTGATCACAGCGACAAGGCTTTTTTCTCACGGTCACAGTGTGATCACGGCGACAAGGCTTTTTTCTCACGGGTCACCAGTGTGATCACGGCGACAAGGCTTTTTCTCATGGTCACAGTGTGGTTTTAGGTGTGTTTTCAAATGAGCAGTTCTAGCCCAGCATTGTGAGAACCCGGGCAAAGTACTTTCGCCTCTGCAGAGACAGCAAAGTAACACCAGAATAACAGGAAACTGGTCTTTGTTTCGTCGACGTTAAAAGCTTTTAAACAGTTGTCAAGCGTACAGCGATTAAAATGTTTTACAAAAAATCACTCCTCTTTTGTGTTTACGCCCGTTCCAAATAAACTGAATTCCAGGCAAGTGAAGCTGGAAGGAGTGGTCACTTAAAATCAGTGGAAATGTTTGTAAAATTAAAATCCTTGTGCTTATAAACTTTGTTTTGTCGATTTGTTGGGGGGGGGGGGGGTGTGTGTGGTGACGTCAACGTAAAATTTTGACCTTTAACTTTAAAATGACATATTTTAAATACAATGACGAAAATAATGTTAATGAGCAAGAGAAGGGGCAAGAACTAACCCGGGCCCAGGATTTGGTGTCCACCTAATTTATTTGTTTAATCATCGTTTTTTCCCCGTAGTGTTACTATGTGGAGAGGCTGACCGAGTGGTCAGTAGTGCATCGATGTTCACTGTGTATGTGGGATGCCCTTTTTATGACGGTACCAGCGGAATATGTAGCAGGAAAGTATTTGTTTATAAAATTGTTGTGAATGCTGTGTCCGCCGAGAGTGACTTAAAACTCCGTAAGAATTTTAATATGGTGCTCTATTGTACCACCGCATGTGTGTCGGTGGGCTTATTTTTGATGTGAACCGTAGTATAAATACACGGAGAAGTTAATATTTGTTTTAGATCAAACGGTGCGTCGAACCGAAGTTTATGTGTTCTATGGGACTTTGGTGAAATTGTGTTCTCCGGGGACTTCAATTTGGTTTTCTGTGCTTTGTGTGATCTGCGGTTCTTCTTCTGTGATTGCTGGGATTTTGATTCTGCGGTTCTTTGATTTGGGTTACTGTGCCTTGTGATTCTGCGGGTTCTTTTCTGTGGATTGCGTTTGCTGCTGCTTTATGAATCTGCGGTTCTTATGCTATGGGTTACTGTGCTTTGGGAATATGCGGTTCTTCTGCTATGGGTTACTGTGCATGTGAATCTGCGGTTCGTCTCCTGTGGGTTTGTTGGTGCTTTGTGAATCTGCGGTTCTTCGCTATGGATTATTGTGCTTTGTGAATCTTTGCGGGTTTTGCTATGGGTTACTGTGCCATTGTGATTTTTCATATCTGCGGTTCTTATTTTGTTTGTCAGAAGATATTTATGGTGCTGGCTGTTGTTGAGTCCCTGTTTCTTCTTCATCGCTTGTGTTTTGTGAACGGCTGTGTTTACAGTGTGGGGAACTTGGTTATCCGTCTTGTCTTATTTTAATGCTTGTAGGACTGTGGCGTGCGGTAATATGGGATCTGAATGCATTGATTGTATAGGTGACGATACTGTGGGTCGGCGCCGGCGAGATATGTGTATTATATTAAGATTCGTAGTATGTTACGTGATTTATGATGATTGTTGTGTTATTTATGTTTTGTTGTCTTAATTGAAGTGCAATTGATCTGTATTATATGTAATGGCATGTTTTGATTTGTAACGATTCTTTTTTGTTGGTTCAGGCAGCTTTTTTTAAGAAAGATAATCTTAATCTCCGTGTGATGACTGGATATACATGTTCGTTTGGGGTGGGTGTGTGTTGGTAATTATTTATTACTCGCTTCAAACTTTTGAGAGCGAGTGTCAGACTACAAGTTCGCACCGCTCGCCATCGTATCATATGGTGACCCACGTATGTTATATTTCTTTTGCTATTGAATTAAAAAATGGCTTAAGGGGTAGGATTTGTTTTTGATACAACTTTATATGACAAATTAGATGTGATAGGTATCAGTTTCTCTGAATTTAATTTTGAACATTGAGTTAGTGTTGTATTGTTTTGTTTTATGTATGTTTTGGTCTACGTTCTTTACGTACTACAGCACGTTTTTCGGGGTATCTCCTGATGTTTAGTTTCTGGAGATTCGTGGGCCTAGGTCATAGTTCTTCCTTCCTTTGTGGGCTTTAATTTATTATTTCAGTCATCTCTCTGAGTATTTCTGTTACCATCTTTACTTAGGGATTGTGTTGCTTCTTCAGGAATTCTTTAGGGTTCTTTTCTCTTGAATGTGTGCGTGGTGTGAGTGGACTGCCCTGAACCAGTTTTGAAAGAAAAAAATTTATTTGTTGTTTCTTTTGTATGCTTAGTGTGTAATACAACAATCTACAACTAAATACATTGATTATATTGTTATTTCTCTTACATGCTTGGTGATTTTTTACTGTTGCTGATAATTTAGTCACTTGATTACCGATTGTGTTTTTCTTTATCCCCATGTTTTTTTTTTTTTTTTTTGATTTTTTTATTCTTTCTTCAGTTTTTTGTTGTTTTATTTTGTGTTTGATTTTTTTTTGTTTTTGTTTTGTTTTTTCTTTTTTTTTTTATATTTTGATTTATATAAAGTTTTTAATTTATCCCTAAAAATCCTGTTTCATTGTTTATCTCTATCTTTGTGTTGTTGGGTTTGATATATTAGTCTTTTTAAGGAGTGATTGCCGTTAATGTTGTTTGTAAAATAATAAATCATCTTGGGTATTCAATTTATATTTTTTGTGGACAGGGGTTTCTAATTTTTTATGATTGTGAGAGCAATTGTTTGTATTTGATCCCTGGGTGTGTGTGTAGGGTTTGTCAGGACTTTATTTCAATTTTCATGGATGGCATCAGATGGGATATGGATGGAATGTCTGTTGTGTCCTCGTGACGAGGACAAAGTTTTCGCTAATTATTTACAACGTGGTAAGGTAGTTGGTCTGGTGGGTGAAGTTCTGTTGGCCTAATGTTGAAAAGTGTATTTTTTTGCCCAGGGACATGGGGAAAGAGAGGACAAGAATGCGATTGAAAAGAATTTTCTGTTGAGAGTTCAGGAAGAAGAGATAACTAAAAGAGAGCGTTACATGAGGAAACTAAAATGAGAGCAGTTTAAAAGAGGAAAACTAAAAGTGTGCTGGACTACTGAGTAAAGAGGGAACTAAATGAATACGTACAATTAATTCTCTGCATGTCAGTGTGTGGTCTCATGGAGATCAAGGGATCAGTGTGTGTCCCCCCCCCTAAGGGGGGTTCGGGTTTTCCCAGGTTTTTACGCCTCGACCAAACCTTTCCTAAAGTTGCACCTTTTAAAGAAAAAGTAACTGATGATATTGACAGTTTTTGGTTTCGTTTTGATAACCCATGCCTCGTTCCTTGGATGGTCTGATGTTGGTGGGTAACATAAACTGTCTGCACTACTTGAGGGTTATGCTTTAACTCTCTATCTCAGTCTTCGCTGAAAATTATGTTGTGTCGTACGAGATTTTTGAAAGAGACGCTCTTGCTGTAAAATTTCATATTGTTATCCAGATGGTTTCGTAAGCGTTGTCGTGAGGCTAAGCCTAGCTCCGATGAACCTTTCGAGACTGTGCAGTTGATACTAGGCGTTTGTTTGACCGTTGGGTTCTTTGGTCAAAAATTGTGTAGTCTTTTGATGATCTGGTGGATCTTTTTTTGCGGTGTGCAGTTTTTGGAGTGTGTCCTCTAAGGAGTTGGCTCTTTTGTGTGTGAGTGGAGATGTGGGAAATTCTTTGTATGATTTGATCTTTCTGCTGAGTTCTTTCAGACGGGATCATTCCATATAAGGTTGCTTCTAGGAATGCTGTTGTAAACTTTTTGTTCTGTTGGTACAATTCTCCTGGTCTAAATTTGATAGAAATTCCGGATCCGGTCAGTATGTTAGAACTCCGTACTATGGTCTGTCTGGACAGAGTTGAAAACAGAGGGAAACAGTTAATCAACAGTGGCCACTACTATGCTTCCTCGGATGATCGTGGAAGTATCTTTGGTGCGTTGATGTTGTTATGTGTCATCAGAGCTTTGGTTACTCAGCTGGTCGTTGGTGGGAAATAATGGCGGTTGCCGTTATCGTGTTCGTGGACGCCGTTTTACATATGGCAATAAGTGTTCCAAGGAAGTGCTTTGATCAGCCTGCTAGTGTTGTAGGGTTTTTATGTGTAAGATGACAGGGACTTGTTACTGTTAGGTGTCCATGGAAGTAGGTAAGAATCAACTGTAGATTTGTAAACCTTAGCCCACCCTGATGAATGTCCTTTTGTTGTTAGTAACCACTGTTGTCGTGACTCAGCCGACAGCACACAGTCATGTGCTTGTTGTATGTTCTTTGTTTAATCCTTTTGCTTGTCACTAAGCTGGCTGGTGTGTTCACAGGCAAATTGAATTTGGAGTCTGGTTCTGTGAATGGCAACTTGAGTTTGTTCTGCGTGATAATGGTGACTTCTATTTGTGGCGTTCGCAAAGGTAAGTTTCTGACAGTCAGGATGCTGGGAACCACGTGATGTGTTGTTGCTTTTGGTGGTTGTGTGGATGTGTTTACACTGGCTTTCAGTTTCAGTCAAGTTGTCCTTTTTTTGTGGGCGATTTGACTTGTTGTGTCTTGGATAGCCCTGTTGAGAATCTAATTTGGGCTAATGTTTCCTGGAGTTTCTGTGAGCGGTGGGAAAAAGGGGGGGGTTTAGTGAGTATCTGGTGTGGAACCTTTCTCTTTAGCCGACAGTTACGAGGGCTAGAGATATGCATTTGTGGACAAAACCTTTGTGTCAGATTCCCAGATGATATGAAATTTTCCCGTTCTGATCTTGTTAGATATCAGAAGGATGATGTGGCGTCATGAAGTGTGCTTCCAGTTCAACATCTTCTGGTGAGGTGAAGAGGTAGGTAAAACTGCCTTTTACTCTATGTGTCTGATGAGGTTCTGTAACAGGCATTTTGTCAAAATGTTTTCTCTTTGATCAGGTTGTTGTTCACTGTTGATCTTCGACTACCGTGTTTATCTGTGGCGCATGATCTGATTTTTGTCGGGTCATTGACATGGTTCTCGGCGTACTCTGTTAGAATCCTTATCAAGTTCTTTTTGGCCTGGAGGAACTGTGGTTGTATGCGTAGTATGTTGCGTCACTGTGATGTGTGTCAGAAAGTCAGTATCATAGGTTAGAGTTTGTCATGTAACCCTTGCGTATGTTCAGTCTCTAGTTCTCCATTTGTTCGTGGGGTGTTGATCTTGTTGGTCCACTGTCTCCTCCTTCGGATACTAGGTCATAGTTACATTCTTGACCATGAGTGACATTGTACCAGTTTTCCGGAGGCTGTTCGTTGTAAGGATATCTACTCTGTTGCTGTGGCAGAAGCATTTCGTTGGGGATTCTTTTTCGCGTTAGTTTCCCCAAGGATGATTCAGCTGATCTGGGTACACTGTTCAACTCTGATCTCTTGAAGCAGTTTCATGCTTTGTGTGGTTGGTGCAAAGGGCGTACGTAGTACATCGCCGTTTCATCGCAGGCCCGGGCTTGGGCATCGTTGAGAGTATTTCATGGGACTTTTGTAATCCTTGTTGAAAAAGTGTGTCCGCACATCAACCATAGGAATGGCATCGATATTTGCCTGACACTGTTGTTGCGTGCAGAGAGTTGCCCTCTGAAAGTTCTGGTTCTCTCCCGTTCGTTGCTGTTTGGTACGACAGGGTCGTGGTCCTGTTGCTTTTCTACAGGAGTCTGTGACTCGGTCAGAGGTCTGGATGTTAGGCCAAAACCCTCTTGATCGTATTGTTTGAACTCAAGAATGTTGTTCGCTGACTCATGTTAAGTTTGCCTTGGAGAATTTTGGACTGATTCCGCTTTGATGGGAAAAAAAAGTACTTTGACTGGAAGGCCAGGGAACGCCGTTTCCAAGTTGATGTTGAAGTTTTAGTTTTGTTTGCCGACTGACTCTATATGTTTGTTAGCCTGTTTGGGAAGGCCGTGCCCAGTAGTCAAAAGTCTTGCATCCAGATTACTAGGTCCTTGTCAAGGGCTAGGAATAGATCTTTCATGCGATATGTCCAAAAAGTATTATGCGTCGTGCGGTTGTGTCTACTTCTGCTGATGTTGTGCCTACAGTTGTTCTTTTCACAAGGTACTTCAGTGCATTGGTCAGTGATAGCTCCTTTGGCTTATTGAGAAGACAGGTCTCATCTTGAGGGGTTCTCAGGGAGGTTGGTCTTTCTGTGGTCCCCTCTCGGAGTCTGTTTGTACTGTTCGTGATGTGGTTTGTTGCTGTTGTGTCGTCTGGTCTGTGATGACGCTTTTCCCATTCCCCACTTTAGCTGTTCCAATGGCGTTCTTCTGCCAGATGATGATGGCAATCTGTGCAGTTGTTGTACTTTGGTCTGACAGCGGTTTCAGGCGTTGAGTTGCTGTCTTGATGATTTTCAGGACATTTTGACTCTAAACCAGTTCTTTCTCAGGTGAGCTCTATTGGTCCCTCTTACATCAGATGTCCTGTTTGGTGAAAGAAGTGTTATGATATCCCCTTTTTATGCGCAAAGTGGTTGTTGAGAGAGAGATTGGTTTCATGTTGGATCTTGGATCATTGAACCATCAATAGTCCGTTATGCTTCTCCAGTTGTGTTGGTTCAGGTAAGAGTTGGTAGTGGTAGGATTTTGATTTGATTTCAGGTTCTCTGAAATTAGATGTTCCGTCTTTGTTGCCGACTATTCCTGATGTTGAGAGTCTTTTTGCAAGGTTAGCTGTGGACTCAGTTTTTCTCAAAGTATAGATCTTGCAATAGGATATTTGGCTGTTCGTGGTTAGCCTGGAGGATCGTCCGATGACGGCTTTTTCAACACACTTGGGTCTATTCCAGTTTGTCAGGATGCCTTTTGGACTGGTTTCGGCTTCATGCAGTGTTTGCTCGCATGATGCGTTTGATGGCTTTAGTTCAGTTTTCTGCCATCAGTTTTTTTGACGATTTTCTTGTGTACGTTTGTCATGGTTGTCACTTAAACATGTGAAGGGGGTGCTCTCACGTCTGAGGTCTTTCAACCTCACTGCTCGTCCTTCGAAGATCGTGGCAGGCTTATCGTTCACTGGTAGTTCCGTGGCTGGTTGTTTGGAGGTAGGTACTATGCGTCCTGAACGGTAGAAGGTTGAATTAGATTTTTGTATTGATCCAATACTTATACTAGGAAAAACAGGTCAGGTCTTTGTTGGGGCTGCTCTGTTTTTACAGGAGATATGTTCCTAGGTTTCGCTACTGTGAGTGCACCACTGTTCTGTTTTGATCAAAGATTCTGATCGTGCGGGAAGGTCTATTTATTGGGAATCCTGAGGGTGCAGAAGCTTTGGGAAGATTAGGGGAATCATTGTCTTCTGAATACTGTGTTGTTGTTACCTAGGTTGGGTATGTCTTTTGTTCTCAGGACTGATGCTTGTGGGTTTCTGGTTGGGTTGGGTGCTTATTGCTTCTGGAGAGTGATGATGTCTTCTCACCCAGTGTCTGTTCGCTAGTCGAGTTACTGGGTTCGTGAGATGGCGGTAAAGTACTTTGAGAGGGTTTGTTTAGAATATTGTTGAGCTGTTCAGAAGTTTGTATGGTTCATTGGGGGAGTCAGATTTATCTTGCAGACAGATCATCGTCCCTTGACGTACCTGCGTAACGTCAACTTTAAGAACTCAAGTTGTATGAGATGGGCACGTTGTCGTTGCAGGAGTTCTCGTTGATTTCCAGCAGTTCCTGGTTCGGGATGTTTTCGCTGACTTCTCTCCCGCGCATAGTGAGAATAATTGATTTTATTACCTAGGAAGGAGTTTCCTTGTGTGATAATGAAGTTTTATATCTACCAGTGGGGGTTTGGTGAGGCCTGGTCCGAAGTGGGTCCGTTGTCATGGGTGGTCTCTACAGTGGGGTATGGAGGTGGCTGACGAGTGTGTCAGTAAACTTGTTTATGCTTTGCCATCAGTTGTGGTGGGTGCAGTCCTTGCCACTGCATCCGTCTCTTAATACCGTTGTGGGTAGGGAAAGAGGTTGTCGTGAGGTCTGCAACAAGCTTGCAATGTCAAAGGGGCTTCAGAGTTCGTTGGGACGACAACTGGTGTGCTTCAGTAGTGTGAGTGTCCTGGATGGACTACACGAACTGCTCGTGTGCAGCTGCGTTTTCAGGTCGAGTGGTGTATGTAATTTGTAGGTTTGTGTATTCTGCTGTTTGTTTACTCTTTAAAAATATAAAAAAATAAAAAAAATATATCAATTCGGTCATTGTGTTTTTCTTGTGGGGGGGAGTAGTATGTGACGTCTACGTAAATTATGACGTCAACTTATATGACATATGTTAACTACTGACGAAAATTATGATATGAGGACTAGTGGTAGGAGCAAGAACTAACGGCGTGGATTTTGGTGTCCTGCCTAATTTATTTGTGTAATCATCGTTTTTTCTCCGTTGTGTTACTATGTGGTGAGGACTGAAACGTGTGGTCAGTAGTGAATCGTTGTTCACTGTGTATGTGGGTTGCCTTTTGATGACGTACAAGCGGGAATATGTAGCAGGAAATGTATTTGTCTTAAAATTGTTGTGAATGCTGTGTCGCGCCGAGTGTGACTTAAAATCCTGTAAGAATATTTAATAATGTGCTCTAATTGTACCCACCGCATGTTTGTAGGTGGGCTATATTTTATGATGTGAACAATGTGTTTTAAATACACGGTGAGATTGTTAATATTTGTTTTAGGATCAACGGTGCGTCGTATCCTGAAAAGTTTATGTGTTCTATGGGACTTTGGTGATATTGTGTTCTCCGGGGTTTCATTTTGGGTTACTGTGCTTTGTGTATCTGCGGTTCTTCTTCGTGGATTTGCATGTGCTTTATGAATCTGCGGTTCTTCTGCTATGGTTTCTGGCTTGTGTATCTGCGGTTCTTCTTATGTGGATTGCATGTGTGCTTTAATGAATCTGCGGGTTCTTCAGTATGGGTTTCTGTGCTTTGTGAATCTGCGGTTCTTCATGCTATGGGTTACTGTTGCTGTGATTATGCGGTTCTTCTACTGTGGATTGTTGTGCTTTGTGAATCTGCGGTTCTTCTGCTTTGGATTATTGTGCTTTGTGAATCTGCAGGTTCTTCTGCTAGGGGTTACTGTGCCTTGTGAATTTGCGGTTCTTCTTCTGATAGTTCGACCGTAATTATATTGTGCTTGCTGTGTTGAGTCCTGTTTTTCTTCTTCATCGCTTGTGTTTTGTGAACGGCTTGTGTGTACCGTGTTGGGGACCTTTGGTTATCGTTTCGTCTTATTTTAATGCTGTAGACTGTGGCGTGGGTACTGTGGTAATGTATGAATTGTTTGTATTTGTGAGATACTGTGGACGGCGTCGGCCGAGATATGTTGGGAATTTTTATGAGAGTAGTATGAATACGCTGATTTATGAATGATTGGAAAGTGTCTTATTGTTTTGATGTCTTTATTGACGTGCACATTGATCTGTAGTCTTTGTATTGCATGTATTGATTTGGTAACTATTCATATTGATGGTTCTGGCTGCATAATTTTAAAGAAAAGAAATCAAACTCGTGGGCTGACTGGATATAATGTTCGTATGGTGTGGGTGTGTGTATGTGGTTAATAATTATTACACGCTTCCAAATCTTTTGAGAGAGAGAGTACAGAATACATAGTACGCTCCGCACACCATCCGTTAACCAGGGGGGGTGGGGGTGGGATTGGCTGGGCGGGGGGGTGGGGGGTGGGGGGTTTCGAGCATTGTTTGTAGGAGCTATATGTTCTGTATTGATGTGTTTTGTATTTCTTTTCATACATTTTGTTGCAGTTTTTATGTTGAATATTCATGTTTTATAGATCGGAATGTACCTGGGATCGCTTTAGAATTACGGTATTACTTTTTTCACATGACGTATGGTTAACTTTTGGTCCGATTTTGTTTTGTACTCTGCTTTTTGAATTACTTTTACTATTCAAGGATACGGTTTCATGCTATACAGATCTGGATAAACTAGATATACAAATACTGATTGAGGCTTTACATACTATAAGTCGGATCAATTACTGTTTGAAAATCAGAATGTGACGGTTCATTGGAGTTCTCGACGTGGTGAAATGTTGTTTAAATTCTGTGTTGAATATGCGGACAAAAGTATTTTTGTTTTTAATCTTGGAGTTAATTAATGTTAAGCTTGTTTGTTAATGTGGACTGCTCTTAGGAGGAAGGAGCACTGAACACATAACGGTATTTCACCGTTGTCACTCCTCCTAAAAAATCCATAAAAGGATTAGGGGTGAAAGGTGGCGGGAAGAGAGAGTTTTGAGAGGCTAGCAAACTCATGAAATTAGAGATCGAATTTGCAGGGGGATTTTGTATAATGTCAAGAAATACTTACATTATTTCTTGATGAATGCATTTCGTGGTCTATTGGTGCTTTGGCGTTCATGTTGGTTAAATTGGTTAGGACCGATCCTCAATTCTTTCTTTTCATTTTTGATTTTGATATTTGACTTAATCTGCATCGTTGTTCGTGCCTTAGTCATTTGTGAATTTTTGTGCCTTTGTTTAAAGAAAATGGTTACTGGCTTGTTTTTTTTTTACCCATAAAGAAATAGGATGGAAGGGAAGAAACAAGTTTTCTTCCTAAAGAGAGAGTGTGTGAAGTGTGAGTGAGAGAGAGAGAGAGAGAGTGGAGAGAGGGAGAGAGTAATCAGGTGCACATTTGATCTGGGATCCAACCCATGGTTCAGGGGTGAATGTCCAAGTTCTCGTTGGTTGGGATGTTCCTGAGTTGTTTGTGCATAGCTCTGAAGCACCTTGGTAATGGCTCTCAGTAGGGTTGATCTGCTCCTCAGAATGCCGGTGTTGGTGTGTGAATGGACGAGCTTGGATGCAGGTTGTGTGTATGTTTTACTATCTTTTTGTAACGTTTGTGACTTCAATGTGTTGTCTTTTTTAATGACAGTGAAAGTGCACTTCATATCATTTCCTTTCATAATAAACTTTTCTCCTTTGGTTTCATACAGTTTTCAATTGGTTTGTGATACTTTCAGTATAATGGTCTTTTGCCGATTGCTTGTGTTGTTGCATAAATTTGGAACAACAAAAGAATTTAGGGTAGTTTATATAAATGATTAATTTATTTTGAACGTTTATCATGCACCTCTTGCAACCAATCCAGGTCCAATTGTCTTTTGCCTCTAATTCGGCAGCTGGTGAGAATAAACCTTATGATTGATATATGATCACAAGCTGGGAAAATTCAATATTTTAATAACATGATCACTGTCTGAATGAAAATACGTTTCCAACTCACTCAATACATCTTATGAATTTGCAAGAAGCACGATTTTACATAGTCAGCAGTTGATTTCAAGGATGCATGATATACGTCAGCTTCTTTCAGCTGTCTGATAGGTGAAGACAAAAAGAACAAAACAGGAGCTGATTTTTATTTTGTGTGGAAATCAAGTGTGGGTCAGGACCTGTCCATCTACACTGTATGGAAAAAACGGTTCTTGAAATAATCACGCCTCTGTTGTCTTCCTGTAGATCAAGGTGAATAATCTATTAGACAGGAGGAAAACTTCGATGTGACAGTCAAATTTTCTTATAGATTCAGATGTAGTTCCTGAAAAACTATACTCCCTGCTTTCGGTTGATTCATTCATTTGGGTTGTTAGAGTACTTTGAAGCTCGTTTTGTGTTTTATGTTCTTGTAATAATATTATATCCCTATTTTTCGGTTTTTAATGTCTCATATGTCTTTTTTACGAAAAAAAAATTGTCTCTTTCTTAGCTACGATTTTGAATGATTTTATACGCATTTATTTGATTTTTTCTACATTTTTTTGTCTTTGTTTTTATTCTTTTAATGTGTAAATATAGTTGTGGACGATCTCATTTCGTCTTTTCATTTTATGATATTTAATATTTTCACTTAAATTGTATGTTGATCATGCCCTGTTGTCTTTTTCGAAATGTTAATTGCCTGTTGTTTAATGAAAATTGTTTCTTGGTGGATTGGATTTTACACAAGGCAGAAATTGGTTGTGAAAAGGTGTGAAATAGCTTTTCTTCTAAAAACAAAAGAGAGAGTAGAGATGAGAGAGAGTGAGAGAGAGTCGAGAATGAAGAGAGAGAGTGAGAGAGATGACGAGAGAGAGAGAGAGAGAGAGGGGAGGGGGGAAAGAGAGAGAGAAACAGGTGTGCTTTGAACAGCGTATCACACCCACGGTTCTGGGCGATTTCCAGACTCATTGGTTTGTATGTTGTGTGCAGGTTTGTGCATAGGCACGATGCACCTTGGAAATGGCTCAGTAGGGTTGATTCTGCTCCACACGAATGCCGGTGTTGGAGCTGTGAATGGACGAGCTTGGATGCAGGTGTGTGTGGGTGACCAGAAGGAGCGGCATGGGGGAATGCCACGGATGGCACATGGAGGATGAGGAAAGGCAAAAAAAAAAAGAAAAAAGAAAGAAAAAAGGGAAAAAAGGGGGAAAATGAGAGAAAAAAAGGAAAACAAAACTTTGTGCCTATCATAAAATTGTTCAACCGTTCTGTTTTTTGTTTTCGTATTTGGCTTACAATGTTTTTGTTTGTGTGTGTGTGTGTGTGTGTGTGTGTGTGTGTGTGTGTGTGTGTGTGTGTGTGTGTTTTATACGTATTTGACTTTCAATGTAGTATTATCATCCTTCCCCGTTTTTACTTTCAATGTATTATTATCTTTTTTAAAACGTGTTTGACTTTCAATGTATTATTCTCATTTTTTAATGTACTTGAATTTCGATGTGTTATTAAGGGTTTTTTTTAACGTTCTTGACTTTCAATGTATTATCTCTTTTTAACGCGGTGAAAGTGCCTTCATATCATTTGCTTTCATGATAAACTTTTCTTCTTCTGTTTCATTACAGTTTTCAGTTGTTTGTGAACTTTAAATATAATGGTTTTCGTGCCGTATATGCTTGTGTGTTGCAAACTTTGGACAACAAAGAATAGAATTTTAACATAAATGATTAATACAATTTGAAAGTTAATCATGCACCTCTTGCAATGAATCCAGGTCAAATGTTTTTAGCCTCAAAATTCGGCAGCTGTTGAGAAAACCATATGAATGAAATCTGATCACAAGCTGGAAAAATTACTACTTAATAACTGATTCACTGCCACAAAGAGTACGTTTTCACTCACTCAATCATCATATGAATTTGTAATAAGCACAATTTTTCAAAGTCAGCAGTTGATTCCAGGAGCCCTGAAATACGTCAGCTAGTTTCAGCTGTCAGAAAGGTGAAGAACAAAAAGAACAAACAGGAGCTGTTTTTTATTATGTGTGGAAAATCAGTGTGTCAGTCACCTGTCCATCTACACTGTGTGGAAACGGTTCTAAAATAAACAAGCATCTGTTGTCTCCTGTAGATTCAAGGTGAATAATCTATAATAGATAGGAGAAAAACTTCGATGTGACAATCAAATTTTCTTATAGAATCAGATGTGTCCTGAAAAAATCTACTTCTTTAGGTGTTATCTACGGGTTAGGTACTTTGAAAGCTCGTTTTTTTTTTTATTTTCCCGTACATAAAAATTTTATCTCCAGTTTTTCGTTTTTTGTAATGTCTCAATTTCTTTTTTTTTGAAAAAAAATTTTCCCAAATTTGCACGATTTGAT
>CM031604.1:98257577-98356146 GCA_018398815.1 Conus ventricosus
ACTGTCAGGAATACATGCTGAATGAGGAACGTTGACAAAGGAGACGCAATCTGTGAGGAAAACAATGTTGACAAAAAGGGGAGACAATCTGTGAGGAAAAGCATGCTGAATGAGGAACGTTGACAAAGGAGAGGCAATCTGTGAGGAAAACAATGTTGACAAAGGAGAGGCAATCTGTGAGGAATGCATGCTGAATGAGGAATGTTGACAAAGAGAGGAGAGAATCTCTCTCTCTCTCTCTCTCTCCTCTCTCTCTCTCTCTCCTCTCTCTCTCTTCTCTCCTCTCTCTCTCTCTCTCTCTCTCTCTCTCTCTCTCTCTCTCTCTCGTACGGCCATTCGTTCGCTTCCTCACCATCCTACTCGATGTTAGGCCTAATAGTGAATGATCATCTTTTTTCCCCACGATGGGCTGTTGCAGAGTTTGTGAACAACACAAAATCAGGAACAAAAACAAAAGTCCTCCAAAGAGAAGAAATCAATATAGTTCGTGAAATATGAAGAGGGGAATTGTGGTTTTGTGAACACAATATCAGTTTCTGAGTAGGCAGATAGTAACCGTCAGAACAGGTACGATCTGTTTCGGCAAAAATAATGCTATGTCCACAGACACTGGTCATCGTTGAGAACTGTCACCATTGATGCTATGTCCACAGACATTGGTCATCATTAAGGACTGTCATCACTGATGCTATGTCCACAGACACTGGCCATCGTTAAGGACTGTCACTATTGATGCTATGTGCACAGACACTGGTCATCATTGAGGACTGTCACCATTGATGCTATGTCCACAGACACTGGTCATCATTGAGGACTGTCACCATTGATGCTATGTCCACAGACACTGGTCATCGTTGAGGACCGTCACCATTGATGCTATGTCCACAGACACTGGTCATCGTTGAGGTCTGTCACCATTGATGCTATGTCCACAGACATGGCCATCGTTGAGGACTGTCACCATTGATGCTATGTCCACAGACACTGATCATCGTTGAGGACCGTCACCATTGAAATCTCAAAGTAAAAGTGTGCATGACAGTCTGATGGCCTGGACACCTTCCCCCGTGACAGCTCTGTTCCGATCAGTTTTCATCATGGCAACGGCAGTGCACATAACAGAAGCCTGTGACAGCTCTGTTCCGATCAGTTTACATCATGGCAACGGCAGTGCACATAACAGAAGCCTGTGACAGCTCTGTTCCGATCAGTTTACATCATGGCAACGGCAGTGCACATTACAGAAGCAGCATAATAAAAGTCACGGCACTAGCGGGTACCATGGTGGTCGTAGTCCTGTGAACTGCTCAATGTGCCGCTAGGAAAGGAAACACGCATGCGTGGATAATCATGAAAGTTAAAGCACACTGCAACAGCTCAGTGATGTACTAAGCTGTGTGGATAGAACCCCAAAAAGGAGCAGTTACGGTATTGGCAGTGGCTGTAATGACAGAGAGAGAGATTGATTGATTGATCTTTAATACCCAAGGATGAAGATTTTAGGCCAAAGCCTAGTCTTACAATCTGTCCTTGTCATGCATACATTATTTCAGCACATATCATTCATACAGACAATCAACATAGCAACATGATAATCTAATTCTACAATGATAAGCAAACTGCTCATAAAAGCACTGAGATGGGGATGGTAAAACAAAAGGAAACTTACAAGCAAACAAACAAACAAAAACTACAGAGCGAGAGAGGTCAGAGGAGGGTGGGGAAGAGAGAATGGTAGGTAGGGGGAGGAGAAAAGGGATGGTAGACAGAGTGGGAGTGGGGATGAGCGATTTTAACGGAGTAGGTTTTATGTTGAGACGATTTATCCAAAGTATGGTTCACAGAAGACTTAGCGAATGGACGCTAACCATTGTAATCGAATAATTTAACTACTGAGACATAAAATGTTTATGCAAATGTTCCTTGAAAGGTTTTAAAGTATTCATGTTTTGTAGATTCGGTGGAAGTGAGTTCCAGACATATGGTCCAGAGTAAGCTAGGCTTGTTTTGTATAGATCAATGCGTGGGTAGGGAAGAAGGAATTTCGTCGAGCCAGAAAAGCTGTTCGATCTTGTAAAAAGGGCATTGATATAACATGGCATAGTATCTGTCAAGATTGTAAACATAAATGATGCCTTGTTGAATTCCAATTGCCTATTCAGAGGAAGTATGTTCAGCGCTTTTAGTTTTTCGTCTGTTGTTAGAGATACAGCTGGATGGAGTAGCTTTGCTGCACGTCTATGGAGAGAATTCAGCCTTTTTTGTGGACGTCACTACTGCCGTCCCACACTGTTGAGGCGTACTTTATACGTGACATTATGTGTGCATTGAAGAAAAGGTTAAGCACATTACTGTTGACGTAGAGCTTTAATTGAGATAACAGGAAAGAGAGAGAGAGAGAGAGAGAGAGAGAGAGAGAGAGAGAGAGAGGAGAGAGAGAGAGAGAGAGAGAGAGAGAGACAGACAGAGACAGAGACAGAGACAGACAGACAGACAGACAGACAGACAGACAGACAGAGTCTCATGACTAAACGACTCCAATGTTTTATTCATACAGGCCATAGCCCCTTAGAATGGTGCTATACAGTGTGATTCATGCTGCAAACTGATATTGGTTCTTCTTCATGTTACGTATCTGCTTCGGTTCTTGAGTGCTTTCAATAAATAAACAGCTGGCTGTTTAGCTGTTGTTGTTGTTTTTTAATTATTTGATGACAACATGAACGAGGTTGATTTGGAAATCCAAAGATTATTGAACTATTTTCGCGATAGAAGTTGCTCTTTAGGGTATTTTAGTCCCAGACAAGTCAATACAAAAAGTTTACTTCATCCTCTTTTGTATTTCCACATAATGGACCAATCTAATTTCTATCGCATGACTTTCTCCATCGGTAATCGTGAGTAAAGAGATCAGAGACAATAATTCTAAACCCAGTCGCAATACATTTTAGAGGTTTGTCTGTTTTCATCGATCACAGATATCGCCCTGTTTTACACCAGAAATATAACATAAATAGATAGATAGATAGATAGATAGATAGATAGATAGATAGATAGATAGATAGATAGATAGATAGATAGATTGATTGATTGATTGATTGATTGATTGATTGATTGATTGATTGACAGACAGATATAGAAAGACATAGTTTATTAAAGCATCAGTACATCGCATTTTGCCTTACACGATTTTATATACTCAGAGGATATTCATAAAGTTTCAGAGAGAAGAGAGAGAGAGAGAGGAGGAGAGAGAGAGAGAGAGAGAGAGAGAGAGGAGAGAGAGAGAGAGAGAGAGAGAGAGACAGAGAGAGAGAGAGAGAGAGAGAGAGAGAGAATTTAAAAAATGTAAGCGTTTTATGCAAACTGGTTACAATGATATAGACAGCAATGGTCCATGCAGTTTGGCGTTACTGGCACTGAGCATGTTGACAACGTTATGCAAGCTGACAGTGTTGTCAATACATTTGTGAAGGGTGACAGTGTTGTCAATACATTTGTGAAGGGTGACAGTGTTGTCAATACATTTGTGAAGGGTGACAGTGTTGTCAATACATTTGTGAAGGGTGACAGTATGGTCAATACATTTGTGAAGGGTGACAGTGTGGTCAATACATTTGTGAAGGGTGACAGTGTGGTCAATACATTTGTGAAGGCTGACAGTGTTGTCAATACATTTGTGAAGGCTGATAGTGTTGTCAATACATTTGTGAAGGGTGACAGTGTTGTCAATACATTTGTGAAGGGTGACAGGGTTGTCAATACATTTGTGAAGGGTGACAGTGTTGTCAATACATTTGTGAAGGGAGCTTCATGGTGTGTTTGTGCTGTGCAGACTGTGAGGACGGAAAGTTCGGAGACAAGTGCCTGAAGGACTGTGGCCGTTGTGCTGAAGGAGAAGACTGTGACAAAAACAACGGTCACTGTACAGCCTGTGAACCAGGATGGAAACCTCCTCTGTGTTCAGACAGTAAGAAGCATTACGTTCACAGTTCATCTTGTTACCTGACTGATTTACTCTATGTACATACGCTCCGGCTGGTTCGTTTGTTTATGTACCTGCATGTAGACCGACTAATATGCGTACTTCGTCTTCTTTGTTCCCTGTGACGTATGAATTAATGCCACTGTAAGTAACCCCGAAGTCCACTGACAAAGCTGCCAAAGTGGCTGACGTAAAGCATTCCTCTGAAGCTCACTCCAACAGTGATTAACACAGTTGTTTTACACAGACAGCCGCTGGAACATGGCACAGAGAGGTTCACGTCCTCTGCAGAACTTGGAGTCTGGCTTCAGGCATCCGAATGTCGGCCTGTTCTCATCCCCTGCCTGTCCTCATCCCCTGCCTGTTCTCATCCCCTGCCTGACCTCATCCCCTGCCTGATCACCTCCCCTGCTTGTTCTCATCCCCTGCCTGTTTTCATCCCCTGCCTGTTCACCTCCCCTGCCTGTCCTCATCCCCTGCCTGTCCTCATCCCCTGCCTGTCCTCATCCCCTGCCTGTCCTCATCCCCTGCCTGTCCTCATCCCCTGCCTGGTCACCTCCCATGCCTGTCCTCATCCCCTGCCTGTTCTCATCCCCTGCCTGTCCTCATCCCCTGCCTGTCCTCATCCCCTGCCTGGTCACCTCCCCTGCCTGGTCACCTCCCCTGCCTGGTCACCTCCCCTGCCTGTCCTCATCCCCCCTGCCTGGTCACCTCCCCTGCCTGGTCACCTCCCCTGCCTGGTCACCTCCCCTGCCTGTCCTCATCCCCCCTGCCTGGTCACCTCCCCTGCCTGGTCACCTCCCCTGCCTGGTCACCTCCCCTGCCTGGTCACCTCCCCTGCCTGTCCTCTTCCCCTGCCTGTCCTCATCCCCTGCCTGGTCACCTCCCCTGCCTGATATCCCCCTGCCTGTTCTCTTCCCCTGCCGGATCACCTCCCCTGCCTGTCCTCATCCCCTGCCTTTCCTCATCCCCTGCCTTTACACTCTCCCTGCCTGTTAACATCCCCTACCTGTCCTCATCCCCTGCCTGTCCTCATCCCCTGCCTGGCTACTCACCTCCCCTGCCTGTCCTCATCCCCTGCCTGTCCTCATCCCCTGCCTGTCCTCATCCCCTGCCTGTCCTCATCCCCTGCCTGTTCTCATCCCCTGCCTGATACCCACCCCCCGCCTGTGCTCTTCCCCTGCCTGATCACCTCCCCTGCCTGTCCTCATCCCCTGCCTGTTCTCATCCCCTGCCTGTCCTCATCCCCTGCCTGTCCTCATCCCCTGCCTGATACCCACCCCCCGCCTGTGCTCTTCCCCTGCCTGATCACCTCCCCTGCCTGATACCCCCCCCCCCCCCCCCCCCCCCGCTGTTCTCTTCCCCTGCCGGCTCACCTCCCTGCCTGATCCCCCCCCCCCCCCCTGTCCTCATCCCCTGCCTGTCCTCATCCCCTGACTTTACACCTCCCCTGCCTGTTCTCATCCCCTGCCTGTCCTCATATGTGATAATATGATAACTACTGCAAGCTGGGTGAAAAAGGACGTGTTCAAACATCATAAATGCACGAACCTGGGCTCCCCAGCTCACAATGAGCATGACGATCATTGATTGAATTTGTTGAGTGACTGAGTGAAACTGCGCTCCCCATCTCACAATGAGCATGACAATCATTGATTGAATTAGTTAAGTGACTGAGTGAAAATGTGCCCCACAGCTCACAGTCAGCATGACAATCATTGGTTGAATTAGTTGTTAGACTGAGTGAAACTGGGCCCCACAACTCACAGCATGACAATCATTGGTTGAATGCGTTGAGTGTCTGAGTGAAACTGTGCTCACTAGCTCACAGTGAGTGCGATAATTATTGGATGAATTATTGAGTGACTGGGTGACATGCGCAGCAGGTGAGAATTTCTTCTTAGTCACGGACTGTTGCACAGTACTTTCGGGTGTCAAAACAATGACTTCATGTTCGACTAATTGAATAAACAAATGAATAGTTCAATACGTCATGGGATTTGAGAATCGCCTCTAAGGCCAGGACTATACTATAAGTGTGTGAATAAACCGAAAGAACAAATAAACTAATAAATGCATGAACGAGTCACAACATGTGAGAAATTCCTCTAGGCCAGGACTCTGCTGTGGTGTGGTGGTATCAGAACAGTGAGTATGAGTATGTGTGTGTGAATAACTGAATGAACAAAATGACAAATTGCATCAATGAGGGATTGAATAATAGACGCTTTCAAAAGAAATGCATTTAATGAACGAGCACACGAATGAATAATGATGTCGAATGAAAACATGAGTGATTGAATGACGAAATACTTGTACATGAATGAAGAAAAGACAGTCTACGGGACTGAATTATTTTGATGTGTATACAGAGTGTGAAGATAGCCACTACTGTGATGTGTATACAGAGTGTGAGGATGGCCACTACTGTGATGTGTATATAGAGTGTGAGGATGGCCACTACTGTGATGTGTATACAGAGTGTGAGGATGGCCACTACTGTGATGTGTATACAGAGTGTGAGGATGGCCACTACTGTGATGTGTATACAGAGTGTAAGGATGGCCACTACTGTGATGTGTATACAGAGTGTGAAGATGGCCACTACTGTGATGTGTGTACAGAGTGTGAGGATGGCCACTACTGTGATGTGTATATAGAGTGTGAGGATGGGCACTACTGTGATGTGTATACAGTGTGAGGATGGCCACTACTGTGATGTGTATATAGAGTGTGAGGATGGCCACTACTGTGATGTGTATACAGAGTGTGAGGATGGCCACTACTGTGATGTGTATATAGAGTGTGAGGATGGCCACTACTGTGATGTGTGTACAGAGTGTGAGGATGGCCACTACTGTGATGTGTGTACAGAGTGTGAGGATGGCCACTACTGTGATGTGTATAGAGTGTGAGGATGGCCACTACTGTGATGTGTATACAGAGTGTGAGGATGGCCCTACTGTGATGTGTGTACAGAGTGTGAGGATGGCCACTACTGTGATGTGTGTACAGAGTGTGAGGATGGCCACTACGGTCAACAATGCAGTAGACGCTGCGGTCACTGTCAGAACGATGACGTGTGTGACGTCGTCATGGGATTCTGTCCTGCTGGCTGCAAGGATGGGTTTCATGGCCTTCGCTGTGACAGTGAGTCTGTCTGTCTGTCCGTCTGTCCAGCCGTTTGTCTCTCTGGCTACCTGTCCGTCCATCTGTCTCTCTTGCTACTTGTCTGTCTGTCTGTTTCTCTGGCTGTCTGTCCATCTGCCTATCAGTCCGCATGTCTGTCGGTCCATCCGTCTGTTAGTCTGTCTGTCTGTCTGCCTCTCTCTCTCTCTCTCTCTCTCGCTCTCTCTCTCTCTCTCTCTC
Source organism: Conus ventricosus (assembly GCA_018398815.1). Taxonomy (NCBI): domain Eukaryota; kingdom Metazoa; phylum Mollusca; class Gastropoda; order Neogastropoda; family Conidae; genus Conus; species Conus ventricosus. The sequence continues at coordinate 98,264,932 of CM031604.1, forward strand.
TCTCTCTCTCTCTCTCTCTCTCTCTTTTCTCTCTCTCTCTCTCTCTCTCTCTCCTCTCTCTCTCTCTCTCTCTCTCTCTCTCTCTCTCCCACCTCTGAAGTGAAGACGAGAGTGGAAGATGATCCTCAAGATGCTGGCTAGACTGGCTCACAACTCTGTCCTGTAGAAGTCATATGGTGCACGGAACTCGATCAGAATGATTTGAAGAATCTGAGTGGAGAACAGCATCCAGTCTCATGCCACTCCTCCAGATGATCTCTGGATGGTTCTCCCATTCTGGAAGGTCTAAGGTGCATTCCCAGTCATTCACTCCATCCAGTAAACCTTGCTTCCATGCCTTTGATATCATAGTTGTTCCAGACCAAGATGTGTGGCCTCTGCAATGTAGAACGTCGTTGTTGGAGCTTCTGATTGTGTAGAGCTTCCTCTGGTGGTGCTAACCCCTTGTGCCATCTCCTTGAGGACAAGGTTGTGCCTCCATGAATACCTTCCCTGGGTAAGCGCTGCTTTGTGTGAACTCAGGCATGTTCCACTGTTTGTTTGCCCTGACAGAGTGGACACGTAGGATCATCTGATTAGCCCCCTCCCCCCGCCCCTTTGACCAGCAGCTGACTGTATGAGATGCCATGCGCCATGTGTCTCTCCAGATGAGACTTGTTTGGAGTGCGTTGTCCCAGGTCGTCACTGTCCTTGCTGGACTGCCTCCTGAAATCTCTTGGCTCCTCTTCTCTCTTCAGCTCTTCTATTACATTGTTTCCCTTTGCTTTCCCTTTTGCATTTGATCACCATTTCATTTCTGTTGATCCCACTCCCTGTCTGTTGGTCTGTGTGTGACCTGTTATTTCCTGTCTGTTGGTCTGTGTGTGACCTGTTATTTCCTGTCTGTTGGTCTGTGTGTGTGACCTGTTATTTCCTGTCTGTTGGTCTGTGTGTGACCTGTTATTTCCCTGAACTTGATGTTTTCTTTTGCCGCGTCCGCTGCTTCCCGAACTTTCAATTTCTGCCAGTGTTAGCTTGGGCTGGACTGGTTTCACAATGTTGTCTTCGAAGTCTTCAAGCACGGTTAGTAACCTTGCTTTCCCCACTTTCCTTTCCCCTGGGATGGATTTCAGGGGGAATTTCTTTTGCGCTTGGTGGCAGTAGAGACGAGGGTTGACGGTCAGAACCCAGTATTTCATAAACATATATAGAAGAGAGATACTGGGATCTGGCAGTCAATCCCCGAGAGTGCAATGTCAGTGAGACCAGGTGGAACACAAAGCCATTTCCTATAGAAGAGAGATACTGGGTTCTGGCAGTCAACCCCCGAGAGTGCAATGTCAGTGAGACCAGGTGGAACACAAAGCCATTTCCTATAGAAGAGAGATACTGGGTTCTGGCAGTCAACCCCCGAGAGTGCAATGTCAGTGAGACCAGGTGGAACACAAAGCCATTTCCTATAGAAGAGAGATACTGGGTTCTGGCAGTCAACCCCCGAGAGTGCAATGTCAGTGAGACCAGGTGGAACACAAAGCCATGTCCTATAGAAGAGAGATACTGGGTTCTGGCAGTCAACCCCCGAGAGTGCAATGTCAGTGAGACCAGGTGGAACACAAAGCCATTTCCTTATGCATATGTTGATTTGGCCTTCATTGATTCCACTGTGCTAGTGCTAATATTGTATATCGAGAGAGGCTAGAGAAGCCTGTGGATCAGTATCAACTGCAGACACAGGCCTTGTATTTGCCAGGAAGCCTGCAGGACTTCTGTCATTTGCTTGGTTTCCTCCCCCTCTTTGTGTCTGTCAAGGAGTCCTCCTATTACCTCCCAAGGCTCTTGACTGGTTCTCCTGTCACTGTGGGAACGGCTAGGTTGACTACAGTGACTGTGACTGTTTGGGCTGGTTCTCCTGTCACTGTGGGAACGGCTAGGTTGACTACAGTGACTGTGACTGTTTGGGCTGGTTCTCCTGTCACTGTGGGAACGGCTAGGTTGACTACAGTGACTGTGACTGTTTGGGCTGGTTCTCCTGTCACTGTGGGAACGGCTAGGTTGACTACAGTGATGTGACTGTTTGGGCTGGTTCTCCTGTCACTGTGGGAACGGCTAGGTTGACTGCAGTGACTGTGACTGTTTGGGCTTCTCTTTCTTTCCGCAGGGAGAGGCTTTGTGATTTCTTTGGTTTGAAATTGTTCCTGGATGAAGCAACAAGCATGTGTATTTGCTTCAGTGGTTTGTGTGTCTCATCTTCCTCGGTGGAAAGCACTGTTTTGTCATCCATCAGGGCCTTTACCAGGGGGCATTTGGTCTTCTTCCCGAGGTCTACTAGGACCTTTACAGGGGGCATTTGGTCTTCTTCCCGAGGTCTACCGAACTTGTACAGCTCATGGCAGCTTTCAAGATGACCTTCATAGTCAACACAAACAGCATTGAAGAAATTTCACAGCCCATTGCTACGCTAATTTCCACATTGATCTAATGTGTTGTGAATTCGTTTGTGGAGAACGTCATACAGAAGCCATGGAAGTACTTCCTCAGCATTTCCCTGATGTTCTTTGGGACATGATACACTCGAGGGTCAGTTGAATCGTCTTGTGTGAAACTGATCCATGTGCATATGGCACATCAAGCCACAGCACGTCGAGGTCACGTTTCTCTGCCTTAGCTCTTTGAATTGCTTTCCAAATCCCCCAAATCATAGTGGCATGTTCTACACGCCTGGGATGCCTCTTTCGTGGACTGACAAATCCCCCAAATCATAGTGGCATGTTCTACACGCCTGGGATGCCTCTTTCGTGGACTGACAAATCCCCCAAATCATAGTGGCATGTTCTACACGCCTGGGATGCTCTTTCGTGGACTGACAAATCCCCCAAATCATAGTGGCATGCTCTACACGCCTGGGATGCCTTGTGGACTGACAAATCCAAGTCGTCATTTTCTGTCGGGCATCTAGTCAGTCTGGCTGCCATGACAGAAAACGGCTCCACCGACGTTCAGAGGTGATATTGATCTACACTAGCTAATGTCACTCGAATTCTGCTCTTTGGGATTGTGCGTTCCATCCGCTATCATCTGCTGGTCGCTGGTCTTCAAGTACCTGCATCCTGACCTTATCATTTATGGAGCCACTCAAGGTCATTGGGACATTTCTTATACAGCATATATTGAATTCCATTCCATTCAGGCGAAGATTTGACTCAAGGTGTGAGACAATGATAAGTGATGTGGTGGTAAACAAAGAAGATATACGTAATATTTGATAATCTTGTTGATTTCAGCTTGTTTAGTTCTTATATACCACAGCCAAGACATACAGTTCTAGTGAAGATCAACATAATAAAAAAGGAAAAATAAAACAACAAACCAATCAAAACTAACAAATGAACATTGAAATTCTCACTCTTCTGATGGAAAAAAAAAAACACAAACTAACAGCATATGTTTGTTTTTTCAATACGCAGTTCCAACACAAGCGGACAAAGTCTACATGGTGGTGGGCGTTTCATCAACTGTGGTTGTTGTGCTACTGGCCGTGGTCGCTGTCCTGGTTGTACAGGTAATACATGTGGATGAGTGTGTGTGTCTTTTTGTGGGTCTGTTTGTGTAAGCATGCACATGCAGGTGCGTATGTGTGTGTGTGGTGTGTGTGTGTGTGTGTGTGTGTGTGTGTGTGTGTGTGTGTGTAACAACAATAACAATAACAACAATAACAATTTCAAAATGGAGTGACTGAAGGCGGCGAACGAAGCAAGATCAGGAATAGAGTTTTAGAACTTACCGCCAATGACATTGACAAACAAAGCACAAGACAAGACACGATGCATTTCAACCACTTGGGTCTTCATCAGGCGAAAAAATAAATCACATTTAACATGTGGGACAGTACAAACTACGCAAAACAAAAAAAGGGAATGAAAAATGACTTATCCGTAATTCTCCATGAAGGCGGAAATGACAGGGGGCCAGGGGGATTATGGGAGAGGAAACAGAGGGGGGGGGGGGGGGGGGGGGGGGGGGGGGGGGGGGGGGGGGGGGGGGGGGTGGGGGGAGGGGGGGGGGTTGCGCAGGGAGGTTGTAGTGTGTGATATGATAGGGTTTGTGTCTTAGTTTATTAGGATGGTATGATATCTTTGTGATGGTTGTGGTAATGGTGGTTAGATAGTGAAAAAAATAAAAAAAATAAAATAAAAAAAAAAATAAAAAAAAAAGGGAGAAGAAAGGTGTGTGTGTGTGTGGGGGGGGGGGGGGGGGGATTTAAGGGGAAGGTCAAACAAAATTAAGAATAGATAGATGGAGGGTTGCTGTAAACAAACTGTATGAAGTGAGTGAAGAGGATGTGGTGGTGGTGTATGTAAGTGTGTGTGTATGTGTGTGTGTATGTGTGGTGTGTGGTAGGGGATATTGCCAACTGATGTGGAAGAGGTGGGTATGTGTGTTTGGTTATTGTTGGATATTGATGCCTTGGGGGTGTAGTGTGCCCAGTTTGGAAATGAGATGGGATTCTGTGATTGTGCGTTCAAAGCTGTCACTCTGTGACTGCCAGAGTGCCATAACTTTGACATGGTCGATGTTGTGTTGGGTGTGGTGTTGAAGTGTAGGGCGACGGGTTTTGGGTCGGTGGTGGCGGATATCAGCCAGATGTTCAGCGATGCGTGTTTCAAGTGTGCGTGACGTTTCCTATGTAGATCTTGCCACACAGCTGGCAGTGGATGGCATATATAATGTTGCGGCTCTGACATGAAAATGTGCGTTTGACTGTGAAGGCCCCACACTGAACTGTACAAAGGTTTATATCGATTGATGGACTGGGAGCCACATATATGCAAAAACAAGACCTCCTCAACTTCCTCAACTTTGCCCAGACCTTCCATCCATCTATCCGACTTACCTACACCATTTCGCAGATCGGTCAACTTCCTAGACATCACCATCTCCCTTGAAGAAGGCCTTACTCAAAACCTCCATTTTCTACAAACCCACCGACGCACATGCATACCTAGACTACTCATCCTCCCACAACCCACACACTAAAGACAGCATCCCATACTCACAATTTCTCCGTCTCCGCAGACTCTGCTCCAGCGAGGAAGACTTCACTACACAAGCAGCCAAAATGTCACAATTCTTCACCAACCGCGGATACCCCAGTTCCATCATCAATGCTGCACTCCGCCGCACCATAGCTGTATCCAGAACTCTGCTCTGGACACCCAGCATCCAACCAAGACAGACAGACCCACAGCCTACTCCTCTACCACCCGCACACCCTCCCCATCTGTAGGATCCTCAAATCCAATTGGCACATTATACATAACCACAAACCCGCCTTCCATACCAAACCCTGATCACATTCAAACGTAACAAAAACCTCAAAGACCTCCTCGTGCGATCCAGTTTGAACAGAACCACAGCTACACCACCAGGTACTTACCCTGCTCCAAACCCAACTGCAAAATCTGCCCCCTCACCAAACCAGACACCATCTTACAGGGCCCCAAAAAACTCCTTCACAAGTCATACGCACATTTTCATGTCAGAGCCGCAACATTATATATGCCATCCACTGCCAGCTGTGTGGCAAGATCTACATAGGGGAAACGTCACGCACACTTGAAACACGCATCGCTGAACATCTGGCTGATATCCGCCCCCACCGACCCAAACCCGTCGCCCTACACTTCAACCACACCCAACACAACATCGACCATGTCAAAGTTATGGCACTCTGGCAGTCACAGAGTGACAGCTTTGAACGCACAACTCAAGAATCCCATCTCATTTCCAAACTGGGCACACTTACCCAAGGCATCAATATCCAACAATAAACCAAACACACATACCCACCTCTTCCAATCAGTTGGCAATTCCCCTACCAACACACACACATACCACACAATACACACACTTCATACACCACCACCACATCCTCTTCACTCTCATTTCATACAGTAGTTACAGCAACCCTCCATCTATCTATTCTTAATTTTGTTTTGATCCTTCCCCTTAAATCCCCCCCCCCCCCCCCCACACACCTTTCTTCTCCCTTTTTTTATTTTTTTTTTATTTTTTTTTTATTTTTTTTTTATTATTTTTTTTTTCACTATCTATCCACCATTACCACAACCATCACAAAGATATCATTTCCATCCTAATAAACTAGACACACAACCTATCATATCACACACACACACCTCCCCTGACGCACCCCCCCCCCCCCCCCCCCCCCCCTCTGTTTCCTCTCCCATAATCCCCCTGGCCTCATGTCATTTCCGCCTTCATGGAGAATTACGGATAAGTCATTTTTCATTCCCTTTTTTTGTTTTGCGTAGTTTGTACTGTCCCACATGTTAAATGTGATTTATTTTTTCGCCTGATGAAGACCCAAGTGGTTGAAATGCATCGTGTCTTGTCTTGTGCTTTGTTTGTCAATGTCATTGGCGGTAAGTTCTAAAACAATAACAATAACAATAACAACAATAACAATATGTTTAATTCAGTCTTTTCAAGGCCATTTTAAACCATATGGACAGAGAGATATACCGAATATTACAATGCAGCAATTGTAGACGTCTTCTTACAGGAAACAATATGCATGTTAGGACATACCATTAAAGAAAATATATACAAGGTTTTTAATAATGATAATTCATTTCAACGGATATCTGTTGACATCATCTGTTTTAGGCACGTTAACAGTTATACAAGCATGTGCAAATATATATTTCTTAAATTTACACATGACTCCTGAAATAGAATTCGCTGTTTCTAAACATTTATTTCGTATTTTCAAACATTCAGTTACAAAAATGGCGGCCTTTAGTGATAATTATCCCTTTAACTTTAGTATTAAGAGTTGCAATTTCGTTGTGGAAGGAAAACGATAACAGAAAGGAGGTATATATTTATGTCGTAACAGTGTATACCTTGGGCATTTCAAAAGGAAATGGGTCAAATCTTCAACATGATTTCCTTCACATTGTTCACAGAAACAGTCTGTAGATAGTTTGCCGAATCGAGGTACGCCATTAAGAGCAATACTGTTACTTCTCAGTAAACATATTGCACGTCTATATTTGTGTGTGTGTGTGTGTGTGTGTGTGTTGTGTGTGTGTGTGTGTGTGTGTGTGTGTGTGTGTGTGTGTTGTGCGCGCGCACGCGCACGCGCGAGCGCGTGCGTGCGTGGTGTGTGTGTGTGTGTGTGTGTGTGTGTGTGTGTGTGTGTGTGTGTGTGTGTGTGTGTGTTGTGAGTGTGTTGTGTGTGTGTGTGTGTGTGTGTGTGTGTGTGTGTGTGTGTGTGTGTGGTGTGCGCGCGCGCGCATACTCTTGCACGTGCATGCTTGCACCGAGTGGCGTTTGTGACTTCTTGCAAAGAGGGGCCGTTGTCAAATGGTCGGAACATCTGATTGTCAAATGGTTGGAACATTGGTTGTCAAATGGTTGGAACATCTGATTGTCAAATGGTTGGAACATCTGGTTGTCAAATGGTTGGAACATCTGATTGTCAAATGGTTGGAACATCTGGTTGTCAAATGGTTGGAACATTTAGTTGTCAAATGGGTGGAACATTTAGTTGTCAAATGGCTGGAACATCTGGCTGTCAAATGGCTGGAACATCTGGTTGTCAAGTGGTTGGAACATCTGGTTGTCAAATGGTTGGAACATCTGGTTGTCAAATGGTTGGAACATCTGGTTGTCAAATGGTTGGAACATTTTGTTGTCAAGTGGTTGGAACATCTGGTTGTCAAATGGTTGGAACGTTTGGTTGTCAAATGGTTGGAACGTTTGGTTGTCAAATGGTTGGAACGTTTGGTTGTCAAATGGTTGGAACGTTTGGTTGTCAAATGGTTGGAACATTTAGTTGTCGCATGGTTGGAACGTTTTGGGTTGTGGAGCCGATGGTTAAGAGTTCAAACCACTCATGGGGATAACTTTTTTTCGGCTTAAGAATACTCTTTCCGCCCGGCAGTAAATGCGTGGTGTTCTCTCCCTTACAGCCAGCAGTAAGTGGGTGGTGTTCTCTCCCCTACAGCCAGCAGTATGTGGGTGGTTGTGTTCTCTCCCCTACAGCCAGCAGTAAGTGGGTGGAGTTCTCTCCCCTATAGCGAGCAGTAAGTGGGTGGTGTTCTCTCCCCTACAGCCAGCAGTAAATGGATGGTGTTCTCTCCCCTACAGCCAGCAGTAAGTGGGTGGAGTTCTCTCCCCTACAGCCAGCAGTAAATGGATGGTGTTCTCTCCCCTACAGCCAGCAGTAAGTGGGTGGAGTTCTCTCCCCTATAGCGAGCAGTAAGTGGGTGGTGTTCTCTCCCCTACAGCCAGCAGCAAGTGGGTGGAGTTCTCTCCCCTACTGCCAGCAGTAAGTGGGTGGTGTTCTCTCCCCTACAGCCAGCAGTAAGTGGATGGTGTTCTCTCCCTACAGCCAGCAGTAAGTGGGTGGTGTTCTCTCCCCTATAGCGAGCAGTAAGTGGGTGGTGTTCTCTCCCCTACAGCCAGCAGTAAATGGATGGTGTTCTCTCCCCTATGCTTGCAGTAAATGGATGGTGTTCTCTCCCTACAGCCAGCAGTAAGTGGGTGGGAGTTCTCTCCCCTATAGCGAGCAGTAAGTGGATGCTGTTCAGTCTCCTACAGCCAGCAGTCTATGGGAACTTAAACCCTCATTTTAACGATTTTTTTATTTGCATAACGGCCAAGTGCGTCCATGAATCGCCATCATACTGGAGAAGTATGAAGTATTAAACGCATTTTTTTTTCAGAGACAGATTTTTTGTCGTAGTTCTCTGTCTCCCCCTCCTCTCTCTCTCTCTCTCTCTCTCTCTCTTCTCTCTCTCTCTCTCTCTCTCTCTCTCTCTCTTCTCTCTCTCTCTCTCTCTCTCTCTCTCTGTGTTTCTTCATCTTCGCCCCCCCCTCTCTCCTCTCTCTCTCTCTCTCTCTCTCTCTCTCTCTCTCTCTCTCTCTCTCTCTCTCTCTCTCTCACTTCATCCTTCGTTTCAATCTTCTCTTCTTCAATTCTTCTTTTTTTATCCAGAACAGGGGAAATGGGGGTGGTATTATTTAGTGAAACGTGTGTGCTGTATTAGGCTTAACACACTTAGGTCATCTCTGCACTCATACATGTTTTCATGAGCATTCATGCATACATCAAACATTTCACTCTCTCTTGGAATAAGGTGTCACACATTCGCTTTTCATCTGACATGACCGAGGACAAGACATATTGCTTCTACTACACTTACACACATGAAAAATTAAATGCACAAAGAAAATGTAATAGAAACACAAGACATCAACACTTCGTAATCCTGGGTTATGCGCTACGATAGTCTCCTACTGAGCCGGGGTGACATGCAGGCACACTTGCACACCACACCTCAGTTCTCCAGCAGCTCTCTGCAAGGTGTCTCTGCACCAGGCGATGGTGACCCTTGAGTTGTCTGGCACCAGCTTCCAGGACTGGGTCTGCAAAGTGTCTCTGCACCAGGCGATGGTGACCCTTGAGTCGTCTGGCACCAGCTTCCAGGACTGGGTCTGCAAAGTGTCTCTGCACCAGGCGATGTTGACGATTGAGTTGTCTGGCACCAGCTTCCAGGACTGGGTCTGCAAAGTGTCTCTGCACCAGACGATGGTGACCCTTGAGTTGTCTGGCACCAGCTTCCAGGACTGGGTCTGCAAAGTGTCTCTGCACCAGGCGATGGTGACCTTGAGTTGTCTGGCACCAGCTTCCAGGAACTGGGTCTGCAAAGTGTCTCTGCACCAGGCGATGGTGACCCTTGAGTTGTCTGGCACCAGCTTCCAGGACTGGGTCTTTGAGGTCACCTCTCGGGACTTTCGTTTGAAGTGAATGTCTTCCTTTCTGGTTTGAAGTGAATGTCTTCCTTTCTGGTTTGAAGTGAATGTCTTCCTTTCTGGTTTGAAGTGAATGTATTCCTTTCTGGTTTGAAGTGAATGTCTTCCTTTCTGGTTTGAAGTGAATGTCTTCCTTTCTTATTTCCTACCTATGGATTTGGTCTCAATGTTTGTTTCACAGTTTGTCTTTGGTGTCTAACCCCTTAAAATCTTGCCTCCACTTCAGGCGACCAGACCACGTTCTTCCCATCCCCAGTCTCACTGCTCACTCTTCCCTCTCCCTCGTCTCTTGTTCTTCTCTCTGTTCTCTTTCGTTTCCCCCCTTCTCCCCAACGACCACTCTATATGGATTTAAACAAAGAATCTCGCTTTGGCTGTGTCATTATCCCACGTTGCTTATTAACCACTATGTTTACATCCTCAGTGATTTCATTTCTTCCACACACCAGCATTCACACTTTTCTTACATAAATAAATGATTTCTCATCAAATGGACCTCGAAAACTCCAGCAACCTGTGAAGTCACTTTCACACCGTAATCATGTCTTAGAAAGCTACGACCACCTCATCCACGTGCATTCAAACCAGCCTGACATCAGCATGAACACAGCTCCTGACAGCAATATCAGCTGAACTAGCCAAGGACCCATAATCTTCAAGTGAATGGGCGTGGTCTGCCTGCCTTTACTGAACACACTCCAGCTGACTTAGCTCCGAGCACCACATGCTCCGAGTTCTGGTTAGATCATTTGTCTCCCCTTGACTATTTAAGAAAGGTTTTGAACTTGGGAGCCCTTACCATCTTCAAGGATGACTGTCACCTACAATGGAATACTTTCCCTGTCAACTTTGTCCTCCTTCAAGCGGCTCGAAGGCCTGCGATAGATGAGGGCCGTACTGCTCATAGGGCAGTTACCCACTTCTCCACCACGCTCTCAATCCTTGTAGATCACAGCACTTAAAGCTGTCTGTGAGAGGTTTCGCTCTCTTGATATTCTCCCTTTCTTATTTTTTCTTTCAGTTTCTTTTTACCTTCCATCCTTTCCATTTTGTTGTCATTCATTTGTTTCCTTTTGTTTCTCCTTTTCCTCACTTTCATCATTTCTTCCTTCCTCCATTCCTCTGTTTCTCTGACTGTGTGTATGTCTGGGTCTGGGTAAATGCAGGCTGTACCATGTTAACTTACACAGATGGTGGTAGGTTCTGTCTGTGTGTGTCTGTCACTCTGTGTGTTTCTTTATAGAGGTATAGTTTTTGTCTCCTAGGTCCATTGCTGGCTGTGCCATGTTAACTTATACAGATGGTGGTTGGTCTGTTGTGCGGGAACAGGATAAGAAGAGCTCGCCAGGCCCCCAGGACAGAAAACAACATTGGGGACGCAAAGCATGAAGGTCAGTTGTCTGTCCACTGTCGTCCATCTCTGTAAACTGCTGTAAAGGCCTGAGGGTTAAGGGTCATGGCGAGATGGTAGCTGACTTAACATCCCCGGAGCTTTACATGCCACATTGTGATCATGCAGATGGTAGCTGACTTAACTTCCTGCGAGCTTTACATACCACATTGTGATCATGCAGATGGTATCTGACTTAACATCCTGGGATTCTTTACATACCACATCGTGATCATGCAGATGGTATCTGACTTAATATCCTGGGAACTTTACATACCACATCGTGATCATGCAGATGGCATCTGACTTAACATCCTGGGAGCTTTACTTTACCACATTGTGATCATGCAGATGGTATCTGACTTAACATCCTGGGAGCTTTACCTACCACATTGTGATCATGCAGATAGTATCTGACTTAACATCCTGGGAGCTTTACATGACCCATTGTGATCATGCGGATGGTCGCTGACCTAATATCATGTGAGCTTTACATACCACATTGTGATCTTGGGCCACAGATTATCATACAGGGGACACACTTGTTCCACAGAGCACTTTTTTTTCAGGACAGCGGTGGATTGGCCTGCAATGGAAATTTACTTCTGGTTCTCCCAATGTTGACTTTTTCCAATCAAAGCAAAAACATGCTCATGTTTAATTTCAGCATGTCTTGCTGTACTATGTTTGCTTGCATAGCTCGGAAGGCCACAAAGAGAGACCTTTCTTCTAATTGGTACCAACCAAGGGCAAAATGGAAATACGCATCGCTTTTAAAGGTGTGTAGTAATGTATCATCTGCTGTAGAAGCAAATTCCAGAGTTGACATTATTTCTCTCGTCTAATGTGGAAACTGATGGTCATCTGCATGCTGAGCTGACAGCCTTGGGCCTGGCTCTTGAAATGGCCTCATTATTGTATGTCTCTCACATCGATCTGAAGCCCCAAAGGGTCAGGCTTATATAAAAGACCTCTGGCAAGAGTAATGGAACTTGCAGACGGACAGCAAACTCTTCCATATCCGTCCAAACATGAAAGAGTTTGTGTTGTGTTCAAGGCACTGCCGTAAAGAAGAGACAGTCTTGTGCTGTTCGGACACAGGCCACACCTTTTACACCCATTCTTAGTTTTGAAAGGTGGAAAAAACTGTGGTGCATTCCATGCCATATACCACTCACAATGAAACATGCTCTTATAGAGTGTTTGGACTGGCATGATGTCAGACATAAACACTTTACAGCAGACTCCATGAAAGCCTTTTTCAAGATGTCCCACCCGATGTGATCTTTGAATGTCGGAAAGAGATCAACATTTTCCCTCGGATATGAGACTTTTAAGGAAGAAAGATTTAGACCAAATTTCCTGTGTTTTTCAGATGTGTTTGAATGAGTTGTGTCGATGTGAATCTTTGTTAATGTGACTTGAGAGTTGACTTCAACTGGTGACAGCAATGAGTTGTGTCGATGTGAATCTTGTTAATGTGACTTGAGAGTTGACTTCAACATGGTGACAGCAATGGGTTGTGTCGATGTGAATCTTTGTTAATGTGACTTGAGAGTTGACTTCAACATGGTGACAGCAATGAGTTGTGTCGATGTGAATCTTTGTTAATGTGACTTGAGAGTTGACTTCAACATGGTGACAGCAATGAGTTGTGTCGATGTGAATCTTTGTTAATGTGACTTGAGAGTTGACTTCAACATGGTGACAGCAATGGGTTGTGTCGATGTGAATCGTTGTTAATGTGACTTGGGGAGTTGACTTCAACATGGTGACAGCAATGGGTTGTGTCGATGTGAATCTTTGTTAATGTGACTTGAGAGTTGACTTCAACATGGTGACAGCAATGGGTTGTGTCGATGTGAATCTTTGTAAATGTGACTTGAGAGTAGACTTCAACATGGTGACAGCAATGGGTTGTGTCGATGTGAATCTTTGTTAATGTGACTTGAGAGTTGACTTCAACATGGTGACAGCAATGAGTTGTGTTGATGTGAATCTTGTTAATGTGACTTGAGAGTTGACTTCAACATGGTAACAGCCCTGACATGGCCCTTTGCGGTCAGTTGGACTATAAACAACATTCTCTCTCTCTCTCTCTCCTCTCTTCTCTCTCTCTTCTCTCTCTCTCTCTCTCTCTCTCTCTCTCTCTCTCTCTCTCTCTTTCTATGTGAGCAGGTTCCCACCATCCCTTTTGATATTCAGGCATTTTGCTGACAAGTATGCATGAGACAAAGGAAACTGACAACTAAAGACAGTTCTACGATATACTTGTCTGTCCAAACACTGTCCTCCCACCTACCGCATAGTCGGGAATGGTGCGAAAACGGTTATAATACGGTGATATGGTGTAAATTATAATATGGCAATAGTGTGTAGCCTCACCAAGGGCGATTACTCTGGCTGACATATCCGGGATTGAGGCGCATTTTGCCCCTGCTCTTACCCCCCCCCCCCCCCCCCCCTCTCTCTCTCTCTCTCTCTCTCTCTCTCTCTCTCTCTCTCTCTCTCTCTCTCTCTCGCTCTCCTCTCTCTCTCTCTCTCTCTCTCTCCCCCTCTCTCTCTCTCTCTCTCTCTGTGTCTCTCTCTCTCTCTCTCTCTCTCTCTCTCTCTCTCTCCTCCCCTCTCTCTCTCTCTCTCAAACAATCCCTGGCACATCCATACAATCCCAAATCCGTGAGTATCAAAATCTTCTTGACAGAATATACCCAATTTTCTTTCCCCTGTCATGCTCATTCAGTAACATTTCATAAGCCTGTTACAAAGTCTTGAGGCAGGAAGCCTCAGTAGTTTTAGCCAGTATTTTATACATTTAATGTTTGACCTAATATACAACGGATATCTGCCGGTTTCTCCATAAATTACAGTATTCGAAGAATGTAGGGGAACATTTAAAAAGCGCTTAATTGCAAACGTATGTACTTTTTCTAAATCTTTATTGTTATTAAGTCCCATATTTCAGCACCATATGTAAGAACTGGCTCTATTTTGGCTGGTTTTATTTTGGAATTCAAAGACAGGTTGATAGCTTCATATAAACAAAACTGGCATTCTAAAATGGAAAACACGGATAAATATAACTGGTTTTATGGCTTTAAAAGTATATTTGAAACGGAAAAGTATATTTCAGTAACAACTAACAGATGGCATAAAATTTGTTTATCCTGACTTAGAACAAGGACTCTTGGTCTAAACGCCCATAAAAGATGGTTCTATACTGAGTCATCTACAGCGTCACCATGTCCATTGTGTAGCTTCCATAGGGAGGATGAGTCGCATTTTTTGTTTCATTGTAGAAATTACAGTGCTGTACGAGATAAGTGTATAGTTTTTCAAAGAATGTTGCCTTAAACCAGGACACATACGGAATGTTAAACTGAATTATGACGATACTTCAGTGAAATCACTTGCCCGATACATTGCAGAGGCATTAAAGATACGCGCAGAAGTCATTATCAACTAGAACTTACGATGTTTAAATGAAAAAATAAATGCTACAGGAAGTTGTAAAATATTTTGGATATCGTATCCACATATTTACTTCTACGAATAATATTAAACTGGATGGTCGAGATACTGGCCTATTTTGCTTGTATTTCAAACTTTCAGTTGATTGATGTTTATTTTATGTTGTTACTTTCATTTTCGATATGATTATTTTGTGCTGTACCCCCCATGTCACTAAGGCTTGTATAGCTAATGACATTAAACATGTTCAGTGTTCTCTCTCTCTCTCTCTCTCCTCCTCTCTCTCTCTCTCTCTTCTCTCTCCTCTCTCTCTCTCTCTATCTCTCTCTCTGTGGGGGGGGGGGGGGGGGGGGAGAACGAGGGAGAGCAGGGGGCTAACTGCGCCTCAATCGCCGGATATGTCAGCTAGAGTAATCGGCCTTGGTGTGATAAAAAATATCTTAATACCTAATGTACTGTCTTTTCTGCAGAAGTTGGATGGAACCATACCTTAATGCCTAATGTACTGTCTTTTCTGCAGACGCAGGTGCACAAGGTAACTCGCCGGATCCAGAGATAGGTGGTAATCTGCCAAAGCTGCCCGGGGAAGAAGACGGTACTCACAGTGATGCCACCAACCGTGCCTGCTCGCCCAGAGCCAATGCCAGCGCTAGAGATCTGCCAAGGCTGCCCGGGGAAGAAGACGGCAGTTACACTGACGCCACCAACCGTGCCTGCTCGCCCAATGCCAATGCCAGGGCTGGAGGTCTGCCAAGGCTGCCCGGGGAAGAAGACGGTACTTACAGTGACGCCACCAACCGTGCCTACTCGCCCAGAGCCAATGCCAGGGCTAGAGAGGCCCAGCCTGCCGCTATTGCCACAGCAACCTCTGCACCACCGTCTAAGGAAAGCGGAGGTGTGGACAGCCGTAAAGGAAGAACACCTGGACGCAACAAGCCGCTGGGAGGTAGAGGAACGCCGCTGAGGAACAGAGAAGATCAAGCCTTCGGCTTTGGCACAGGACACCCAGGAAAGAAGCCTCTGCAGGCAGCTGCCATGGCGAATGATCCAGAGGAACCAGCACAGGCCTCCTTCCCCTCCTTTGAGTTGGCTTCCATTTTTTCTCCTCACCCCACCGAAGACCTGGCTGCTGATGTCCCATACGAGGATGTTGGGTTTCCTGCCCAAGTTCTGGCCAATTATGAAAGGCCCACGGTCTACGTCAATACAGCAAGGGACCCACATCTTTATGAGAAATCGCAGGCTTCCTTCGACGACTTGCATGATAATACAAGGGTGTAACACCCATAGTAAATGGAACTCTTTCTAAGCAATGATGTAAGTGCATGCAAGGTTGATTATTTGCGTTCACTTGATACCAGCCAAGATGTCAAGTCCTTCTTTTTGTTTCTTATTCTGACTCTTTGGCCCTTTTTCAACACAGACAACTGACGATGGTTTTCGGGCGTTGCCTGAGCTGACGTCGGTATCAGTTGCAGTGAGGTTGTCAAGGACATGATTTTAGCAGTAGATTGATTTTTGGGGTAGAAGCACGAAATTGGTGTGGATAGATTTCTTACCAAGCTGTATTCAGCTGCATCATGTTAGTCATTGTTAAAAAGGCAAATGAAACAAATTGAAGCGTTATCGGAACCAGACGAAAAAGCAGAAGAGCGCACAAAACAAAGTGTGAAATAACGCAGTTTTAGTGAACGACACAAAACAGGACAAGAATTTTCGGCAATATGCCTTCCTCACGACAAAAAATAAAAACAGTTCAGACATCAACATGCACAATACTCCCCTTGTGAAGCCAAAAAGGTGAATCAAGTTGACAGAGGGACAGTGGGAGAGAGGGTGAGTTGAGTTCGAGGAACAGGACACGTGGAAAGAGGGTAGAGTTAAGAGAGGGGGAGGAAAAGGAGAGAGAAAGAGAGAGAAGAGAGAGAGAGAGAAGAGAGAGAGAGAGTGAGAGTGAGAGAGAGAGAGAGAGAGAGAGGAGAGAGAGAGAAGAGAAGGAGGGGAGAAAGAGAGGGGGTGGGGAGAAAGAGCGAGAGAATGGAAGTAGAGGAAGAGTGGAGAGTGAGAGAGAGAAGAGGACGGGGAGGGGAAGGAGAGTGAGAGGAGAGTGAGGGTGTGATTGTATGTAGTGGGTGTGTTGCATATGAATGAAATGAACAAGAGAAACACAACAAATAGAATACAATATGCACAAGTGTGGTACAAGACAGGTTCTTAGCATTTGACAGACAGAATAATGGTTCCAGTGTAAGTCTGGACATTTGTCATTTTGATCACAGCGACAAGGCTTTTTTCTCACGGTCACAGTGTGATCACGGCGACAAGGCTTTTTTCTCACGGTCACAGTGTGATCCCGGCGACAAGGCTTTTTTCTCACGGTCACAGTGTGAGTTTTAGGTGTGTTTTCAAACTGAGCAGTTCTAGCCACAGCATTGTGAGAACCGGACAAAGTACTTTCGCTCATGCAGAGACAGCAAAAGTAACACCAGAAGTAACAGGCAACTGGTCTTTGTTCGTCGACGTTCAAAGCTTTAAAACAGTTGTCAAGCGTACAGCGATTAAAAATGTGTAACAAAAAATCACTCCTCTTTTGTGTTTACGCCCGTTCCAAATAAATTGAATTCCAGGCAAGTGAAGCTGGAAGGAGTGGTCACTTAAAATCAGTGAAATGTTTGTAAAAATAAAATCCACTTGTGCTTATAAACTTTGTTTTGTCGATTTAGTTGGGGGGGGGGGGGGGTGCGAGCATGTTTGTAGAGCTATATGTTCCTGTATTGATGTGTTCTTGAATTCTTTTCGTACATTTTGTTTTGCAGTTTTTAAGTTGCATATTCATGTTTTATAGAACGAATGTACCTGGGGTCGCTTTTAGAATTACGGTATTCACTTTTTTCACATACGTATGGTTAACTTTTGGTTCCGATTTGTGTACTCACCTTTTGATTACTTTACTATTCAAGAGGTTTCATGCTATACAGATCTGGATAAAACTAGATATACAAATACTGATTGAGGCCATTACATACTATAAGTCGGATCAAATACTGTTTGAAAATTCAGAATTTGACGGTCATTGGAGTTCTCGACGGGAGAAACTGTTGTTTAATTCTGTGTAGAAATGCGACAAAAGTATTTTAGTTAAATCATGGAGTTAATTAATGTTAAGCTCTGTTTTTTTAATTGTGAACTGCTCTTAGGAGGAAGGAGCCCTGAACACATAACGGTAATCACTGTGTCCCTACCCTCCAAAAAAAATCAAAAAGGGGAGGGGTGAAGGTGGGGGAAAGAGAGAGGAGAATTGAGAGGTTAGCAATCTCATGAAAACAGAGCACGAATTTGCAGGGGGATATGTATAATGACAAGAAATCCTAACAATATTTCTTGATGAATGCATATCGTGTCTATTGGTGCTCTGCGGTTATGTGAAAAATGGTAGGACGATCTCAATTCATTCTTTTCAATTTTCGATCTTTGATATTTGACTTAATCTGCATGTTGTTCGTGCCTTTATTCATTTGTTAATTTTAAGTGCCTATTGTTTAAAGAAAATGTTACCTGGCTTGTTTTTTTTTACCCATGAAGAAATAGGATGTAAAGGGAAGAAACAAGTTTTCTTCCTAAAGAGAGAGAGAGAGAGGAGAGAGAGAGAGAGAGAGAGAGAGAGAGAGAGAGAGAGAGAGAGAGAGAGAGAGAGGGAGGGAGGGAGGGAGGGAGGGAGAGAGAAACAGATGCACTTTGAACAGGGATCCAACCCATGGTTCTGGGTGAATTCCAATCTCGTTGGTTGGTATGTTGTGAGCATGTTTGTGCATAGCCACGAAGCACCTTGGAAATGGCTCAGTAGGGTTGATTCTGCTCCACACGAATGCTGCTGTTGGTGCTGTGAATGGACGAGCCTGGATGCAGGTGTGTGTATGTATTACTATCTTTTTGTAACGTTTTGACTTTCAATGTGTTGTCTTTTTTAATGCAGTGAAAGTGCCTTCATATCATTTCCTTTCATAATAAACCTTTCTTCTGTTTCATACATTTTTCAATTGTTTGTGAACTTTCAGTATAATGGTTTTCGTGCCGATATGCATATGTGTTGCAAAATTTGGACAACAAAGAATAGAATTTTAACATAAATGATTAATACAATTTGAAAGCTAATCATGCACCTCTTGCAACCTGAAATCAGTCAATGTTGTACTGAAAAAATACCTAACATGGTGACAGCAATGGGTTGTGTCGATTGTGGAATCATTGTTAATGTGACTTGAGAGTTGACTTCAACATGGAGTACAGCCCTGACATGGCCCTTTGCGGTCAGTTGGACTATAAACACATTCTCTCTCTCTCTCTCTCTCTCTCTCTCTCTCTCTCTCTCTCTCTCTCTCTCCTCTCTCTCTCTCTCTCTCTTCTCTCCTCTCTCTCGCTCATTGTGAGAGGTTCCCACCATCCCCTTTTGATATTCAGCATTTGTTGACAAGTATGCATGGACAAAGGAAACAGACAACTAAAAGATAGTTTCTACAGATAT
Organism: Conus ventricosus; assembly: GCA_018398815.1. NCBI lineage: Eukaryota > Metazoa > Mollusca > Gastropoda > Neogastropoda > Conidae > Conus > Conus ventricosus. The sequence goes on from CM031604.1 coordinate 98,284,134, forward strand.
AAACTTGTCTGTCAAACCACTGTCATCCACTCCCGCATTAGTCGCCTGGAATGGTGCGTGGCGAAACAGTTTTAATACGGTGTGATATGGTGTAAATTATAATGTGGCATTGGTTGTAGCCTCACCAAGGGCGATTACTCTGGCTGACATATCGGGGATTGAGGCGACAATTTAGCCCCCTGCTCTCACTCCCCCCCCCCTCTTCTCTTCTCTCTCTCTCGTCTGTCTGTCTGTCTGTCTGTCTCTCTCTCTCTCTCTCTCTCTCTCTCTCTCTCTTTTTTTCTCTCTTCTCTCTCTGTGGGTTGGGGGGGGGGGGGGGGGGGGGGGGGGGGGGGGAGAAAGAGGGGGGCAGGGGGCTAACATGCGCCTCAATCGCCGGATTATGTCAGCTAGAGTAATCGGCCTTGGTGTGATAAAAAAATATTTAATACTATGTACTTGTCTTTTCTGCAAAAGTTGGATGGAACATACCTTATGCTAATGTTCTGTCTTTTCTGCAGAAGTTGAGATGGATCCATACCTTAATGCCTAATGTTAGCTGTCTTTTCTGCAGAAGTTGGAATGGAACCATAGCCTTAAGCTAATGTACTGTTTGTCTGCAGGACGCAGGTGCACAAGGTAATCGCCGGATCCAGAGATAGGTGGTAATCTGCAGCTGCCCGGGGGAAGAAGACGGTACTCACAGTGATGCCACCAAACGTGCGTGCTCGCCCAGAGCCAATGCCAGCGATAGAGATCTATCTGCCAAGGCTGCCCGGGGAAGAGACGGGCAGTTACCCTGACGCAACCAACCGTGCCTGCTCCGCCCAATGCCAATGCCAGGCTGGAGGTCTGGCAAGGCGCCCGGGGAAGAAGGACGGTACTTACAGTGACGCCACAAACGTGCTACTCGCCCACAAGCAATGCCAGGGGCTAGAGAGGCAGCCTGCCGCTATTGCCACGCAACCTCTGCACCTGTCTAAGGACGGCGGAGTGTGGAAAGCCGTAAAGGAAGAACACCTGGACGCAACAAGCGCTGGGAGGGTATGAGGACGCCGCTGAGGCAACAGGAAGATCAAGCCTTCGGCTTTGGCTCAGGACACCAGGAAGAAACCTCTGACAGGCAGCTGCCATGGCCGAATGATCCAGATGGAACCAGCACAAAGCCTCCATCCCCCTCCTTTGAGTTGGCTTCCATTTTTTTCTCCTCACCCACCGAAGACTGGTGTGTTGTCCCATACGAGGATGTTGGGTTTCCTGCCCAAGTTCTGGACACCAATTATGAAAGGCCCACGGTCTACGTCAATAAGCAAGGGACACACATCTTTATGAGAAATCGAGGCCTTCTTCGACGACTTGTATGATAATACAAGGGTGTAACACCCATAGTAAATGGAACTTTTCTAAGCAATGGATGTACGTGCAGCAAGGTAGATTTTGCGTTCTCTTGGATACCAGCAAGATGTCAAGTCCTTCTTTTTGTTTTTTATTCTGACTCCTTTGCCCCTTTTTCAGCACAGACAACTGACATGGTTTTCGGGCGTTGCTGAGCTGACGTCGTATCAGTTGCAGTGAGGTTGTCAAGGACATGTTTTAGCAGTAGATTGATTTTGGGGTAAGAGCACGAAATTGGTGTGGATAGATTTTTACCACGCTGTATCAGCTGCACATGTTAGTCATTGTTAAAAGGCAAAAGCCCCACCCATATGAAGCGTTATCGGAACCGACGAAAAAGCAGAAGAGCGCACAAACAAAGTGTGAAATAACGCAAGTTTTAGTGAAACGAACACAAACACAGGACAAGAGATTTTCGGCCAATATTGCCTTCCTCCGACAAAAATGAAAGCAGTACAGACATCATCATGCACAATACTCCCCTTGTGAAGCAAAAAGGTGAATGAAGTTGACAGAGGGAAGTGGGGAGAGAGGGTGAGTTGATGTCTCGAGGAATAGGGACACGTGGAAAGAGGGTAGAGTTAAGAGAGGGGGAGGGAAAAGGCGAGAGAGAGAGAGAGAGAGAGAGCAGGAGAGAGGAGAGATGAGAGAGAGAGAGAGAGAGAGAGAGACGAGAGAGCAGAGGAGGAGGAGAGAGAGAGAGAGAGAGCGGGAGAAAGAGAGGGGGTGGGGAGAAAGAGCGATAGAATGGGGAAGTAGAGGAAGAGTGGAAAACAAATAGAATACAATATGCACAGTGTGTACAAGACAGGTTCTTAGCAATTGACAGAACAGAATAATGGTTCAGTGTAAGTTGGACATTTGTCATTTGATCACAGCGACAGGCTTTTTTTCTCCGGTCACGTGTGATCACGGCAGGTCAAGGCTTTTTCTCACGGTCACAGTGTGGATCAGGCGACAAGGCTTTCTTGAATGAATCCGGTCAATGCTTTTTTAGCTCAAAAATTCAGCAGCTGTTGCAGAAAAATTGATTCGAAATCTGAATCACAAGCTAGAAAATTACTACTTTAATAACATGATCACTGCCACAAAGACGTACGTTTTCACTCACTCAATCCTCATATGAATTTGCATGTAGCACGATTTCAAAGTCAGCACTTGATTCCAGGAGTGTCCGATATACGTCAGCTACTTTCAGCAGTCAGAAAGGTGAAGAACAAAAGATCAAAACAGGGCGCTGATTTTTATTAGGTGTGGATAAATCAAGTGTTGGCAGTCACCTGTCCATCTACATGTGTGGATACGGTTCCGAAATAGACAAGCTCTGTTGTCTCTGTAGATTCACGGTAATAATCTAATAGATCGGGAGAAAAAACTTCGATTGTGACAATCAAAATTTTCTTTATAGAATTCAGATGTGTCCTGAAAGTCTTACTCATGCTTTTGAGTGATTCCAGTCTTATGGGTTAGAGTACTTTGAAAGCTCGTTTGGTTTTGTGTTCTGTACATCATGCATACTCCTGTTTTTCGTTTTGTGAAATGTCTCATATTCTTTTTTTATGAAAAAAAAAATTGTCATTCACTTAGTTACAATTTTTATTTACACTCATTTATTTGAATTTGTGTTTCTACATTTTTCTTGTTCTTTCTTTTTATTGATCATGTGAAAAATAGTATGGACGATCTAATTTCATTCTTTTCATTTTCGATATTTAATATTTGATTAAATTGTGTGTTAACATGCCCTTAATCTTTGAAAATGTTAACTACCTGGATTGTTGAATGAAAATGTCACCAGGCTTGATTTTACCCATGGAGAAATAGGACGTAAAGGAGAGAAATAGCTTTTCTTCCTAAGAACAAAAAAGAGAGGAGAAGTGGAGTTGAAAGAGAGAGGAATACAGGCATACTTTGAACAGCGATCCAAACACGTTCTGGGTGGAATTTCAGTCTCATATTGGTTGTATGTAGTGAGCATGTTTTGTGCAATAGCACGAAGACCTTGGAAATGCTCAGTAGGGTTGATTCTGCTCCAAACGAATGGCGGTGTTGAGCTGTGAATGACGAGCCTGGATGCAGGTAGTGTGTGGGTGGACCAGAAGAAGGGCGTTGGGAATGCCACGGATGACATGGCGGATGAGAAACGGCAAACCAACACCCACAAAAAAAGAAAAAGAAAAAAGAAAAAAAAACAGGAAAAAAAAGAGAAAAAGAAAAAAAAGGAAACAAAACTTTGACATATCCAATAAATTAGTTCAACCGCTCTGTTCTTCTTTTGTTTTCGTTATTTGGCTTTCATGTATTATTCTCTTTTTTAAAAAAAACTTATTTGACTTTCTATGTAGTGTTTTTGATATAACTGTTATTGCTATCTTTTTTGACGTATCTGATTCCTATGTATTATTGTTCCTTTTTTTTTAAAAGGTAATTGAATTTCAATGTGTTATTATCTTTTTTTTAAAATACGTTTTTTTGACTTCAATGTATTATATTTTTTTAACGCAGTGAAAGTGCCTTCATATCATTTCCTTTCATAATAAACTTTTTTCTTTGTTTCATTACATTTTTCAATTATTGTGAAACTTTCAATATAATGGTTTTCGTGCGATATGCTTGGTGTTGCAAAAATTTGGACACAAAGATAGAATTATAACACAAATGATTAATACAATTTGAAAGTTAATCATGCACCTCTTGCAATGAATCCGGGTCAACTGTTTTTTTAGCCTCAATTCAGCAGCTGTTGAGGAAAAACCATATGATTTGAAATCTGATCACAAGCGGGAAAAATTACTACTTAATTAACATGATCAATTGTCAAAAGAAAGTACGTTTTCACTCACTCATTATCATATGAATTTGCAAGTAGCACGATTTTTTCAAAGTTAGCAGTTTGATTCCAGTGCAGCCTGAAATACGTCAGCTACTTTCAGCTGTCGAAAGGTGAAGAACAAAGCACAAAACAGGGCTGCTTTTTATTTATGTGTGGAAAATCTGTCGTGGCAGTCACTGTCAATCTACACTGTGTGAGAAACCGGTTCTGAAATAAACAAGCTCTGTTGTTCCTGTAGATTCAAGGTGAATTATTCTAATAGATAGGAGAAAAAATTCGATGGACAATCAAATTTTCTTACAGAATTAGATGTGTCCTGAATAAGATCTTTACACATGCTTTTGTTTGATTCCAGTCTTAGGGTTAGAGTCCTTGATAGTGTTTGTGTTTCATGTTCTGTAATATTCTATATTCGTTATATTTTCGGTTTGTATTGTCTCGGATTGCTGTTTTTATGGTAAAATTATCATTCTTAGCCACGATTTGATTGCACACGCATTAATTTGATTTTTTTTCAAACTACATTTTTATGTCTTTGTTTTTATTGTTCAGCCATTGAAGTTTGTCGTATTATGAAGAAAGGTCACCTGGACGTCTAGAGATTTTGTTTAATAATGGGAGGTGAATTTTAGTATGTTTATAACGTTCTTGCCAAGAATCGTGGCCAAACTTTGGTAGACATTTGCACATGATACGAAATACATTCTGTTCATTTTACTAACAAATTGTTGCATTGATCTGCCATGAATGTAATCACAAAGAAGGACTTTCCATTGCGTAGGGTCAATTTTCAGCTGTTTTCATATATGTCAATTTTCGATGAGGTTTCCACGCGGTATAGATGTGATGCGTAAGGTGGAAAAAGCCGCGAAGGTATTGTTATAGGTCATGAGGATCGGCTAGAAGTTGCTGGTCACAGGTTACAGTTTCTTGCAATAGACCTATATTTCATGGTCACGTTCACAACTGACATGGGCAGAGGTAACATCAATCTCTTGTTGAACAAATCTTGCCCACAGATTTGGTAAATTCCAAATTACATAATTTGCTACTGTGCATGTATGTTTATACACGTAACGTTTTCTTTCCTTACATTCCCGCTTTTCGATTTTATTTGATATTCCGTGTTATTTCGAACACAGGCTGTCTTTTTTCAGCATTGCATGCAGTTTTCTCTTTTTTGTTATTGTGTTTCTTATCATAGTTCTATGAATTGCACCTTTGCTTTTGAATGTCTTTGAACCAAACAACACTTGTTTCATCTGATTAATTTTATATTTGTTACCGTGACTCGCGACAAATGTGTTTTCTCAATGTCAAATCTGGCGCAGTTTGCAAATTTTTACGTTTGTAGGGTACTTCATATTTTCTTTTCTAAATGAAATCTACTTCCTTTAACTTGCTAACCAATATTTTTTGTATTGTGAAATTGACCAGGACAGTTACTCATTATCAAAATATTAAATCTTATTTCATCTATCTTAGAGAAAATAAAAGTATGAATCATAACAGTCTTAGATTTCAAAATTTCAAACATCATAGCAAACAGCAGAAATATGAGTAACAACGTGGACTCACCAAATTTCACAAAGAATTGTTTTGGACCACACTGATGTGTCTCCAGGTGGTTTTTGGATAGTGGCGACGAATTCTCAAGGCTTGGCCTGTTTCCTTTTAAACAGTGCCAGAAATGCGGGCATATCACCGAAAATCGGATTAGTAGCAAAAACATTTTCGAGTCGACCAAATGTTCTCCACTGTACTATCATTACAATGTATGCGTTACGTATATTAGGACCACAAAATACTAAACACACAACTAAAAGGCATGTGTTTTAAAAAAGGCTTTGTTTAATTATAAAAACGTTTTTTGAGTACAGTTGAACATTTCAGTTCCACATCTTCTCTCTCTCTCTCTCTCTCTCTCTCTCTCTCTCTCTCTCTCTCTCTTTCTCTCCTCCTCTCTCTCTCTCTCTTAAATTGGGATCACATGCTTCCAAATTCTGCTTGATATTTTGTTTGATCCATCGGGAAGATGAAGTAACTGAACATTTTTGACTTTTTTAGGAAGGTTATGAAGTCGTTGTCAACACATAACACGGAATGGTCCTGAATGAAATAGGTAAGAGAGATACTTTTATTCAATAACTGACAATTTGCTCAGCGAAAATTAGTGCCTGTGACGGACCGTTCAAACTACAGATGCAAGATGAGTGTACTCACCCCTTAACGTTATAACGTAAAACCCGCTTAAAGAAGATTAAGAAGGAAAAATGAGGATGTTCTGCCAAAATACAACATCAGTATTATTCAAAGGCAGATCATTAGCTCCATTTATTACAGAAAAGGAGTTATTTGTACAGTTTAAGAATATATCCAGGGCATACTGCCCAGTACATTAGTGATTCTCACTCTGCTTTTAATTTCTTGACATTTAGATTTGGGATGTTTAAAAGATACAGAGTGGGTTCTATACCTGCATACGTCAGAAATTCACGGACATGAATTTGAATAGGAGATAAGTAGGAAGGGAGAGGGGTGGTGAGGAGTAAGGCCAGAGCCGTCGAAAGTTGCAGATTTAAAAGTTCATTTGAAGTATATATCTGTAGCTAAGACTACAATAATGGCAGTGATTCGAAAAACAATGAATATCGGTCAATGGTTCTGAACCATGAGACTCAATAATAATAATAATACTAATAATGTGCATTTCTTGCGCCTATCTTAAAAAGCCACTAAGCGCTTACTATAGTAGAATAAATAAATCAGAGAAACAACCAATATGTAAACAACAAAAAAGCAATCTTCAGACGCACACACACAACATTTTCTAACATGCTTAAGCTGAGCACACAAAACACGCTCACACAAACCACACACACGCACACAATCACGCAAACATTGCTTACATAGCATTATATTACACAAATCGATCTTTTTTGTAACAAACAATACTTTATTTTACAGGGGGAGGGGGGGGGAGAGGGAGGGTCTGAAGATGTGAGCAGAGCCAAAATTTGCACACTTTTTGACACTTCAAAAACAGGCCTTGGGCGTTTAACATTAAACTAGTTTTTGACAGTTCAAATTGGACGCCTTTGGAATGTTCAGATTTCAAGACTAGGTGTTTGCCTTATTTTAAACAATAGCCCGGTTCCCCGCCCATTGAGGTTTTTAAAGCAACTAATTCATACAAGATTCATCACAGACCCAAGAAACGAAGTTGTCGGGCAACGCAAGGCAGGTTTTTGAAGCATTTCCTTTGGAGTTCCAGTTCTACAATTGTAAGCAGAAGGACCAAGTTTTGAAGCATTTCTTGGAGTTCCAGTCTACAATTGTAAGAGGACCAAGTTTTGAAGCATTTCCTTGGAAGTTCCAGTCTACAATTGTAAGCAGAAGGGACAAGTTTGAAGAATTTCCTTGGAGTTGTAGTCTCAGTTGTAAGCAGAAGGACCAAGGTGTTTGAAGCATTTCCTTTGGAGTTTACAGTTGTAAGGAAGCACCAAGTTATTTAGTATTCCTAGGAGTGAAGTTTACAATTATAAGCAGAAGGACCTAGTTTTGAAGCATTTCTTGGAGTTGTAGTTTACATGTTGTAAGCAGAAGGACCAAGTTTTATAGCATTTCCTTGGAGTTGTAGTCTACAGTTAGCAAGAGGAAGACCAAGTTTATAGCATTTCTTTGGAGTTGTAGTTTACAATTATTAAGCTGAAGGAAACGTTTTGAGCATTTCCTTGGAGTTGTAGTCTTCAGTGGTAAGAAGAAGGACCACGTTTTTGCAAAGCATTTCCTTGGAGTTTGGTTAGTCTTACAGTTGTAAGAGAAGGACCAAATGAAATGCTCAGATGACACTGTTTTATCGGTCACGTACGTTCATGGTGAATGTCGCCAAGTCAGGTAGAGAAGAGAGTTTTACACCTTCGCATGCTGGCTTCAGTTCTCAGTTGGTTACCTCAATAAAAACATTGGGAGGGGTCAACTTATCATCTGCCCCCCCCCCCCCCCCCCCCCCCCCCCCCCCCCCCCCCCCCCCCCCCCCCCCCCCCCCCCCCCCCGCTACCTCCTCCCCTTCCCCTCTGGCCCCCCCCCTACACCCTCTCGCCCCTCTCCGTTTAGTGTATGTCACTTTATTTGTATGCTTTCTTTCGCTTCCACTGTTCCTTTAGTTTATGTCACTGTGGGGTTGGGAGCCTTCTTTCCCACTGTTCCTTTAGTTTATGTCACTGTGGGGATGGGAGCCTATCTTTCCACTGTTCCTTTAGTTTAGGTCCTGTGGGGATGGGAGCCTTTTTTCCCACTGCTATTCCCTTTAGGTTTATGTCCACTGTTGGGTAGGGGGAGCCTTTCTCTTCCCACTGTTCCCCTTTAGTTTTATGTCCTGTGGGATGGGAGCCTTTCTCTTCCCACTGTTTCCCCTTTAGTTTGTCACTGGGGTGGTTGGGAGAGCCTTTCCTTCCCACTGTTCCCCTTTAATTCATGTCACTTGTTTTGTATGCTTTTTCAAACCCTTTGTTTGAATGATTTTCCACTTGCGAATTATTTTGTTTCAATTTTTGTTATTGACTTAATCTTACGAACTAGCTATATTGCTTTGATGCACCTATTTTAAGAACTCACACACTCAAACACACACACATGCACACACACACACACTACACACACACACACACACACACACACACACACAAACCCCCCACACACACACCATCACACACACGCACGACGCACGCACGCACGTGCACACGTACAAACGCACGCGCACACCACATGCGACACACATGCGCGAGCGTGCGCACACACACAACACCACAACAACACACACCACATACCCACACACCACACACACACACACACCACACAACACACCACACAAACACACACACACCCACCACACACACACACACACGCACCCACACCACCCCACACACACACACAAGTACATATGAGAGAATTTGTTTTTAAAGCAGTGAAAAGAAGAAACGAAGAGAACAAAGTCTTTAAAAATATTAGGAAGTGGCCAAATTCTTCTTTTTTTTCTTTTAATGATAGTAATTTTTAAAAAGACGAATGGAAAAATAACGCCCACTGTCAATAGCAAACGAAAGGACGAGGCAGGCTTCTGAAGGGATTGTCAAAATGTTACTGTGTTAACCAGATTGTCAAAAATGTTACTGCTGTTAAAGATTGTCAAAAATGTACTGCTGTTAACTATGCCCATTAAACCGAGCTTTGAAATGAGGTTCTTAATCACGCTGGTGCCAAAATGTTGGAATTGAAGTATTTCATGAAAACTTGGCGAAATTGTGACATATCATTCTGTTCGACAGACAGGTTCACCTCGAGGATCTGCGACACCAAACGCTTCAGCCTTCTTCAAATTTTTGACTTCTTTGTTTTTAGGAAGACCAAGTTGTTCTCTTTTCTCGATCCATATTAAAAAGCGCTTTGGTTGGTCTTTTGCGTATAGATTGACCTTAAACACAAAAAATACACACTACTGCTATTGTCTGAATGTCTCTTACCATCTGTTATCTGCTATAAATTGCCTTTTGCTTTCGATGTCTTTTCTGTGTGTTTTACTGGGGACTGTCTGCGTGCAGAGAATCAGGTCAAGGCGCAAGTGATTGGGACACAATTTTATTATAGGGCGTTGCATGTTACAGTTTAGAATGGCCATGATTACAGTTTAGAATGGCCATGGATAGAATAAGTCAAGGAGCAAACGAATGGGAATAGTGTTGCATGATTACAGTTTAGAATGGCCATGATTACAGTTAGAATGGCCAATGATTACAGTTTAGAGATGGCCATGTTTGACCCATACCTTAGTGTTGTAAGATGGCCGTTGTGAGTGCTACGCAAGTAACTAAGATGGCCGTTGTGAGTCGCTACCATACATGTAACTAAGATGGCCGTTGTGATGGCTACATAATGTAAACTAGATGGCCGTTGTGGAGCGTACATACATGTAAACTAAGATGGCCGTTGTGATGGCTACTACATGTAATAAGCTGGCCGTTGTGCCGCTACATCATGTAACTAGGATGACCGTTGGGAGGGATACATACATGTAACTAAGAGGCCGTTGTGTCCGCTTACATACATGTAACTAAGATGGCGTTAGTGACTGCTACATACATGTAACAAGATGGCTGCTGTGACCGCTACATCATGTAACGAAGAGGCGTGTGAGGCTACATACATGTAACTAAGATGGCGTTGTGACCGCTACAAACATGTAACTAAGTGGCTGTTGTGAGCGCTACATACGGTAACTAAGATGAGTTGTGAGGGTCTACAACATGTAACTAAAGATGGCCGGTGTGAGTGCTACATACATGTAACTAAGATGGCTGTTGTGAGTGCAGCCACCTGTAACTACGATGGCCGTTGTGAGCGCTACATGCATATGTAACTAAGATGGCCGTTGTGAGCGCTACATGCATGTAACTAAGATGGTGTTGTGATTGCCACCGCCTGAAACTAAGCTGCCCCGTTGGAGGGCTACATACACGTAAACTAAGATGGGCCGTTGTTGGAGCGCTACATGCATGTTACTAAGATGGCCGTTGTGAGGGCTACATACATGTAAATAAGTGGCGTTGTGAGTGCCACACACCTGTACTGAGATGGCCGTGGAGTGCCACACACCTGTAACTGAGATGGCCGTTTGTGAGTGCCACACACCTGTAACTGAGATGGCCGTTGTGAGGGCTACATACTGTAGTAAGATGCCGTTGGAATGCCACACACTGTAACTAAAGATAGCGTGTGAGTGCCACATACATGTAAGTAAGATGGCCGTCGAGTGTACCACGCGGTGTTCACACGCCTGTAAAACCTAAGATGCCCGTTGTGAGTGTCACAACGCTGTAACAATAGATGGCCGTTGTGAGAGCTCTACGCCTGTAACTAGTGGCCGTTGTGCATGGTTACTCGCTATATATAAGATGGCCGTTAGAGTGTCACGCCTGTACTAAGATGGCCGTTGTTGAGAGCTACACGCTGCTAACTTGGATGGTCGTTATGAGGTGCTACGCGCCTGTAATAAAGATGGTTGTTGTGAAAGCTACATACATGTATAAGTAAGATGGCGTTGTGAGTGCTAACATACATGTAAGTAAGATGGCCGTTACGGAGTGCGACATGCCTGTAACCAAAGATGGCCGTTGTTGAGAGGCTACATACTGTATGTAAGGTGGCGTTGTGATGGTACTGCTGTGAGTAAGCGTTCCGTTGGTGAGTGCTACACGGCCTGTAGTAAGATGGCGTTGTGAGTGCTACACGGCGTTGTAACAAAGATGGCCATTGTGAGAGCTACATTAATGTAAGTATGATGGCGTTTCGTGGGTGCTTCACGCTGTACGTAAGATGGATGGCCGTTGTGAGGCTACAGAGGTGTCGGCTAACTAGATGCCGTAGGGAGAGCTACACGCTGTAAACTGAGATGGGCCGTTGTGTGGGCTACACGTATATGAACACAAATTCCTTCAGAAATGTCACTCATGCGGCTGCTTGGACGAGTTTTGACAGCAGAAAATCGGGCATTAAATGCACGAGCTGCATCCCGTTCTCTTAACTTGAATCTAAACTCTGCCCGGTATTTCAAACAGAAAGTCGATTCAGGATGTGCATAACAAACAGTTCTGTTCAAAAATACCAAAAACTCCACGATTCCATAGCAGTCAGGGAAGAGATTTTAAAAACTTATATACTCGAACATCGTCTATCGTACTATTTTTTCTCCTTCATGCTTCGGCGAAGAGAAAAATATTTTGAGTGTAGTAAAAAGTGATTGTGTTGGGGGGTTACTCTGAAATCTTTTACTCTGACCTGAACTATCCCTGGCTCCACATCATCTTTCAGGCCGTAGGAGCCCACGTGACCTATCTTTGCCCCAGCTGGCAGTTGATAAAACGTTTCCAATCCTTTATAGGAATTATCTGATTGGCACCACCTTTCATTTATCTTGATTGGCGTTTTGACAAAAAAGAACAGAAATCAACTTTTAAGACTATAAGAATTCCCAGATACAACTCGTCATCGGAGTCAATTAATAAAGTCGATTCCTTAAAGCAATGTTTTAAACTGTGCGCATTGAGTTGGGGTGTGTCCGAATAAGATCTTTTTCATGCTATAAGAACGGAAGTTAATGACGGAATTAAGCTTGTTGGCTGCGACGGTGAATATGATGACAGTGACTTCAAGATTCATTGACTCAGGAAGAAAAACAATGATGGCCTATGCTTTCTCTGACTTCATCTTTCGGCAGGCTGGTGGTCGTGCTCAGACCGTCTCACTGGATGGACCTGCTGTCTTCATGACTTCTCGGGACTCGGGCAATCGCGGGACATTCAAAATGTGATTCGATATAGCCGGTTTCGTTACAACCGACGTTGCTCTCTCTGTTTCCATTGCTATTTAGAACCTATGAAGATTCCAGCAAACGTTCAGTCCTGATCCGGAGCCTGACGTGGCCGTTTATAACAATTGGTATCTGGTTACGTCGTTTATCCGACTTCTTACATCCACGTATTTAGTCATGTGTACAGTTGGCGTTTTGTCGGGACATACCTTTTTGCTTCGTTATATCTGCATTGGTCACATTCGGACTTCGTTAGAAGCTTCTTCGACTGTATGTCTGTTTGCTGTTCCCTGCTCATTTATGACTTCTTTTCATTTCAGTCAAATCGAGTTACTGTGTTTGTAACTGTTCGTCGGTATTGACTGCTGTATTCAAGATCGGAAAAGGGCTGTGCAGTCTTGAATATGTTTTTTTTTTATTATGGTATTTCTCAGGGTTGCTGCCGGTGCAGGGTATGTAGGAATGCTTTAGGGAACATCCTTTCTAGGGACGTTACCTGGTTTGTTCTGTGTGCTCTGTGTGTTCATGTTGATAGGCGTATCGGTGTCCGTAAGCGCATTCCTTTTGGAGTTATGGACGTTGTATTTATTCATATGGGGAGCAAGAGGGACCTACTTGTTTGTTATTTCAGAATACGGGCGTCAAAAAAAACATAATCCTAGAGCTCGCTCAAGTAGGTAGACAATTCCACGCAAAATGTGACCGAACACACACAAATGGTGTGACATGTTCGCCATTCGGCATTTTCTTGAAATATTCCAAACTTGCATCTCCACACAGCACTCAAAAAAAAGAATCAAGAGTGCGAGAACTGCAGTCTAGAATGGATCCACCTGCTCCATGGACTGTTTTGAGAGACAAAACAGTGTCTTGTGTCCGCAGAGAACATTTCCATTCGAGGTGGTTGAAGTGTATTTAGAGAGCAGTACATAGATCCATAGATTTCCTTTCTTTTACAGGACTTCACCGGTACCGAGAGGTGCGACTGTTGGATGAAATGCACCCAAATAATATATTTGGTCATGTTCGTAGTTCTTCTTCAGATAGAGGTACGACTTTGGTGAAATGCATCCAAATAATATATTTGGTCATGTTCGTCATTCTTCTTCAGATAGAGGTGCGACAGTTGGATGAAATGCACCCAAATAATATATTTTATCATGTCATCCATCATTGCACGACTGGGGACCCTCGCCCCTGCCGGCCTGAACACCAGAGAGTGACAGCACCTGAGCTTCAGGCACCCCCTTCCCCTTCTGTACTAATTCCTCCCCCCCCCCCCCCCCTTTTTTTTTTTTTTGAACAGGCCTTCTTGCTTTCTACTTTAAGTTGCTCATGATTCCTACTCACTGCTTAACCCCAGTTAACTTCCTTTTGTCTCTGAGCTCTTTCATTCCTTCTTCTTTTTATTGTTAGTCCTCATACAAGATCTGTCTCTGTCACCCACTAACTCTAAGCCTGATGACAGCTCTATGAGCAGAAAGCTTGCTTCCCTTCTTGTTCCCCCGATCACCATACTCAAACCCTGGTGAGTGCACTCTTCCACCATTTTCTTCTCCTTCAAATGTGATCCTGCAGTCATCTATTGTTTTGCCAACAACGCACTTCCCCAACATCGACTGCGACCTGCCTTCCTTCTCCTGTTCCTCATCTTCTTTTGATTGTTAAGCTTTTGTCTTCGTCATGCCCGTCACTTCCCAAGTTTTTGGTTCTGCCCTGGCTCAGTTGAGAACTCTGCCAACTATACCTCAGTGTGTTGGTGTTAGTTATCTGCGCTCCACTCTGGAAAAGACCAGACTGACCAGCCACATCAACTTCACACAGTATTGTCTGAGAAAAAGACTTCTTTCTATGGGTTTTCAGTTGAAATTCAACCCCTCTACCCGTAAGTCTACCATGGAACGTATCCTACGCTCAGCCAGTTTTCAACTCATGCGAGAAACAGTGAATGCGTATCTTTGTCGTGTGAAATCCATTAACCACACCCTCATCCATTTGAAATACCAACTTCATCATATACTGGATCATCCTACCTCAAGCTTTATTATCTCTACTATTCGGTCTGCCAACCAAAGTATATTGCCTCTATGACTGAAACAAAGAAGAAAAAACTACTGGCCCTCTCAAACAGAAAGTCTCCTCCTCCTTCCAGTGCCCCTGCAGTGAACCCCCATCTGGTTGTCACCATCCCCCCTGACTTGGAGTTGACAGAGGGCCAACACCAGTTGTTATCAAGAGGACTCAAATTTGTGCCCCTGCAGCCAACAACCAACTGGACCAGCACACTGTTCCTCTGCAAGCGTTTTTTTTCGACGACTACGTCTGGCAGCCCATTTTGAAAATGCCTCTGTCTGTGACTCTCCACCCCAAGATGTTAGTGACATTGCTTCCCTTTTTCACAAACCTCCCAGCCATTGGACTCCCAAACCTGGTGCCTTTCCCTCTCTAGACTACTATATCAACGTCTGCACCAACCAGATCTGCCAGTTAAAACTTAAGCCCCTTCGCCATTCCAACCTCAGCCCTGCAGAACAGACAGCTCTACAGGAACTGAAGGACCGGACAGACATTGTGATCAAGCCTGCGGATAAAGGTGGAGCAGTTGTGGTGTGGCGGAGAGACTTGTACATCCAGGAAGCCAGGTCTCAGCTGTCCAACACCGCCTTCTACAGCCCAGTCCCCAGATGTACAACCAAGCCAGACAACGTCTTGGTTAGAAAAACAATCAAGGCCTCTATCAAAGAAGGTCATCTTCCATGGGAGGCTCAATTTGCTGTGGTCCAAGAACCCAGAGAGCCCCTGTTTTACCTCCTGCCCAAAATCCACAAGGCTAACACACCAGGACGCCCTATAGTGTCTGCCTGCTCCTGCCCCACAGCACTCATCTCTGACTTTCTGGACAGTGTGTTTCAGCCACTCGTGTCAGCACTGCCCACTTATGTGAAGGACACCACGCACGCCCTCAATCTCCTGGAGGACTTCTCCTTTCCAAACGGCTGTACAGAGAGGCATGTGTTCACCATGGACATTGTCTCTCTGTATACTAACATCCCCCATAAGGACGGCCTACAGGCAGTACGCCATTTCCTCCAAAGGAGTGCCCAGAACCTCCACATCCCCACCATTCTGCGCCTCACCGAACTGGTCCTCACCCTGAACTCATTCGCTTTTGATGGGACCACTTTCTGCAGCAGAGCGAGTGGCCATGGGACCAAAATGGGTCCTAGTTTTGCATGTCTGTTTGTGGGCTATGTGGAAGAACAAGCCTTGAACCAGTATACAGGTGAACAACCCAATTTTACAGGCGGTTCATTGACGACTGTCTCGGACTGGCCTCCTGTTCCATAGATTCCCTCAATCAGTTCATGGACTTCATGTCCAGCTTCCATCCGGCTCTGAAATACACCTACTGCATTTCAGATTCTTCAGTCTCTTTTCTCGACATTCGGATCACTATCCTTTCTGACTCAACAGCCTTTCTACCAGTATTTACTACAAGGACACTGACTCTCACTCATACCTTTTGTATACCTCCAGCCACCCTCAGAAATGCAAGGATAGCATTCCCTTCTCCCAGTTTCTTCGACTTCGCAGGCTGTGCAGCAGTGACACTGACTTCCAGCACCAGGCTGAACGAATGAAGTCCTTCTTCCTGACACGCCAGTACCCTCAGCAATTGGTCCAGACTGCCTTGGAGCGTGCTGTTGCCATTCCTCGCAGTCAGACGTTGACTTCTGCTAATCGTTCAGATGATCAAGCAGACCGTACAGTGGCTGTGCTCACCTTTCACCCTCACAACCTCCCTGTCCGCAACATCCTTCTCAACAACTTCCACCTCCTCCAACTTGACCCCAAACTTAAAGAAACCTTCCCAAAACCACCCTTGATAGCCTTCAAGAGAGACACAAATTTGAGGGACCATCTAGTGCGTGCCTCTGTCTGCAAGGCGAGAGCACACCCCCTGGGCACACACCCATGCACTCGCAAAGAGTGCAAGACATGTCCCTTCATTGACAGCTGCACCACAGTTGCTGGTCCATCTGGCCAGTTCAGGGTCCTGGCAAGCTTCAACTGTCAATCTGCAGACCTGGTGTACGTCATTACTTGCACCTTGTGTTCAAAGAAATACACTGGGAGACGTACCGCAGCCTGAATGAGCGTTTCTCTGAGCACCTTCGCTCAATGCGGCTGGGTATGAAGATCCCGTAGGCTCTCACTTCAACAGCCCCTACCACAACTTCACCCATGCGAGAGTGGCTGCTGTCTGGCAGAACCGGTCCAGTGGACTCTATCGCCTCTTTATGGAGTCATCCATCATTGCACGACTGGGACCCTCGCCCCTGCCGCCTGAACACCAGAGAGTGACAGCACCTGAGCTTCAGGCACCCCTTCCCCTTCTGTACTAATTCCTCCCCCCCCCCCCTTTTTTTTTTTTTTTTTTGGAACAGGCCTTCTTGCTTTCTACTTTAAGTTGCTCATGATTCCTACTCACTGCTTAACCCCAGTTAACTTCCTTTTGTCTCTGAGCTCTGTTCATTCCTTCTTCTTTTTATTGTTAGTCCTCATATAAGATCTGTCTCTATCACCCACTAACTCAAGCCTGATGACAGCTCCATGAGCAGAAAGCTTGCTTTCCTTCTTGTTCCCCTGATCACCATACTCAAACCCTGGTGAGTGCACTCTTCCACCATTTTCTTCTCTTTATCATGTTCGTCATTCTTCTTCAGATAGAGGTGCGACTGTTGGATGAAATGCACCCAAATAATATATTTGATCATGTTCGTCATTCTTCTTCAGATAGAGGTACGACTGCTGGATGAAATGCATCCAAATAATAGATTTGATCATGTTCGTCATTCTTCTTCAGATAGAGGTGCGACTGTTGGATGAAATGCACCCAAATGATATATTTGATCATGTTCGTAGTTCTTCTTCAGATAGAGGTACGACTGTTGGATGAAATGCATCCAAATAATATATTTGATCATGTTCGTCATTCTTCTTCAGATACAAAAGTGGTGACTGAAGGTAACTTCAAACACAGTCCGTGACAGGCAACAAAGTAGGTACTACACATACCTCTACACACACACACACACACACACACACACCACACACACACATACACCACACACACACACACACACACACACACACACACACACACACAAACACACACACACACACAGTGCGCTTTTGCACACACACACACACACACACACACACACACACACACACACACCACACACACACACACAACACACACACACACACACACACACACACATACACACATGTGCGTGCGCGAGCACACAACACACACACACACACACACACCCACACACACACCACAACACACACCCCAAAAACACACCACACACACAAAAACAAAAAACACAAAAAAAAAAAAAAACAAAAAGGGGGGAGAAAAAAAAAAAAAAAAAAAACAAACTTAAACTTTTCATAAAACACACCCCCCAAACAACAAAACAAGGGCACAAAATTTGAGAGGGTTTAAAAAAAGGATTTTTTCCATTAGGGGAGGGAAAATGGGAAGGGGGGGGGTTTTTGGGGATTAATTAAATAAAGTTGGGGTTGCCCTTGACCCTGGGGAAATTTCCCCAATCTTTGCCCTTTTTTCCTTTAATAAATGTAATCCCCACCCCCCCCCGGTCCCTATGTTCTTTGGTAGTGGAAAGGCCCAAAAACACCCCTTTTGGGAATAAAAAGGGACAGGGTTATTTTTCGGGCCCCGGTAAAGTTTTTAAATTTCAATTTTTCGTGCTACAGGGGCTTTTTTTGGGGTTTTTTTTTCCTTTTTTTTTTCTTTTTTTTCCATTCCTTTTTTTTTTTTTTTTTTTCCTTTTTTTTTTTTCTTTTTTTTTTTGGGGGGGGGGGGGGGGGGGGGTTGGGGGGGGGGTTACGAGGAACTGTTTTATTTCTCTCTTTTTCCCTTTTTTTTTTTTTTTTCTCCTTTCCCTTTTCCTTTTTTTCCTTTTTTTTTTTTTTTTTTTAAAACAAAAGGGGTTTTTCAATACCCCAATCCATTTTTTGAAAGTTTTCCCTTTCTGTCAAGGTTCTTTTTTATCAAAAAAAAAAATTCCTCTCTTTCTCTTTTTAATTCCTTGGTCTATTACTCATTTTACTAAACCCAAAAATTTTGGACATGTATTGTTTTATTTTTTTAAAAAGATTCTGCCCCTGGGGTTTTATCAAATTTTCCCCTTTTTCTAAAATTGAAAACATGCCCCTTTTTTTCAAGCAGTCGTGTTCCCTTTTGTTAAAACCTTTTTTTGCGGTCCACTTTAACACCCTAAAGGTTTCCAAAAAAACCTTTTGTTTCAGAAAATTAACTTCCGGGGTTTTGTTTAGCTTTTTTTGCGCGATTTTAATTTAGGGGAATCCTTTACCAATCCCCTTTCCCGTTAAAATGTTTTTTATCCCCCTTGTTTGCCTTCCTGGTAAGGATTTATTTAGAAACACACTTTAAAAAAAATTTAAAATTTCCAGTTCCACTGCTAATTAAAAAAATTTTTTTTAAAAAGGGGGAAGTGATTTTTTTGAAACCCGGAATCTTTTTTTTCCAATCGAAGTAATTTGAAACTGTCTTTGAAAATTGTTTTTGGGAGGGGGAAAGTAACTTTGCCTTTTTTTTAAAGGGTTTGAGTGGAAGGGTCATTTTTTTTTTAAAAGGGAAGGGGGGGCCCCCCTTTCCCCCCCCTCCCCGAAAAGGGGCAAAAAAAAAAGGTTTTTTTGGTTAAACCCCAAAAAAAAACAAAACCCCTTTTTTTAAAAAAAAGGGGTTAAAAACATTGTTTTTTGGGCCTCCGACCCAACCCTGTTTTTTTAAAAAGGGCCCTTAAAAACATTCCCGGCTTTTTCAAAAAAAAAATAAAAAATTTGCCCCCCTTTTCCCCGGGAAAAAAATTTGGCCCAAAAAGGGCAAAAAAAAAAATTAAAAAAAAGGGCACTACCTTTTCCCCCGGGAAAAATTGCACAGGTTTTTGTAAAAAGATACATTTCCCCCGGGTAAACATGCGCAGCTGTGTAAAACAGATACATTCCCCGGAACTTTGCGAAGATTGTAAAACAGTACATTTCCCCCAGGAAATTCCGACAGATTTGTACAAAAATTACACTTCCCAGGTAACATTGCTGACGACTGTTGACAAAAAAACACCCCCCAGTAAAACTTGCTGACAGACGTTGTAAAAACAGATACACTTCCCGGGTTTTTTTTAAAAAATTGTAAAACTGTTGTAAACAAAACTTCCCCGGGAAAACCCATTGTGAAAAGACTGTTGTACAACGATACACTTCCCCGTCAATTGTTACAGAGTTGACAACAGTACATTTCCCCCGGTAACGTTGTTGACAGTCCTTGAAAAAAGAAAAATTTCCCCCAGGAAACGTTGTGAAGGTTGTTGTAAAAACAAACCCTTTCCCCCGGGAACATTGGGGAAGTTTTTTCATCTTTTTACTCGCTAGGAAAATTTGTAACATTTTGATTTACAAAGTAACCCCCCAAGCAACTTTTGCAGGTTGTTTGTTGCCCCAATTTAAATTGTGAAATTTTGTTTTACAACCTCATTTTCCCTGTACTTGCTGTCAGTTTGTTTTACAACCGCATTTTTTCCCTGTAACTTTGCTGCAAAATTTGTTTTAAAACTCTACATTTTCCTTGTCATTGCTGGCTTTGTTTTTACAACCGCACCTTTCCCTTTAACATCTGGAGATTGTTTTAAAACCCTTAAACCTTTCCCTTTAAATTGCGTGTTTTTTTACAACCGCTACACTTTCCTGTCTGCGGTTTTTTTTTAAACCCCTACCTTTTCCCTTTCTGCGTTTTTTTTACCCCCTCCTTTTTTAAAAAAATTTGGGGAAATTTTTTTTTAAAACGCCATCCCCTGTGCTTGTGTTTTTTTTTTAAACCCAATTTTCCCCAATGTAAACATTTTTTTTTGTTTTACAACATACACCCCCCCAATGTCATGCGACGGTTTTTAAAACGCGCACCCCCCCTTTGTAACATTGCGACTTTTGTTTAAAACAGTACACCCCCCCAAGTAAATTTGGACAATTGTTTTACAACAGCTACATCCCGCAATGTAACTGCTGACTGTTTTTTTACAACAGCTACCCCCCCCCATGCATTGCGACATATTTTTTTTAAACTCACCCCCCCCAATGTAACAGCTCCCCCGGTTTTAAACATTTCCCCCCATGTTTTCACATTTTTTTAAAAAGAAAACCCCCCCCCAAAAAAATTTGGGAAAAAAGTTTTAACAACAGTTACTCCCCCTTGTAACAGCTACTTTTTAAACACTCCCCCCCTTTTTAAAACACTTCTCAGTTTTTTTCTCAGTTTTTCCCAAAAAACATCATGTTTTTTTAAAAAAGCTACACCCCCCCAATGTAACATTTGACAGTTGTTTTAAAACAGCTACACCCCCCAATGAAACATTGCTGACATTTGTTTTCAAAGCTCCCCTCCCTTTAAAACATTGTGACTTTTGTTTTAACAGCTACACCCCTTATGTGCACTGCTGACAGTTTGTTTTACAACACTACACTCCCCTTTGTAGCATGCGAAAATTTTTTTTAAAACGCTACACCCCCCTTTGTAGCACGCTGCCAGTTGAAAAAAACCCTCACCCCCCTTTGCACGCTGACGTTTTTTTAAAAAATACCCCCCCCAAATACCCAGGAAGGTTTTTGTTAGCAGTACACCCCTATGAAACATTGATGGGTGTTTTTTAGAGTAATTAGTAAAAAATGAGAAGTTGTTTTTTTAAAATACCCCCAAAATGATTTTTTTTTTTTAATTTTTAAAAATCCGCAAATACCAATTTTGTGGCTATTTTTTTTTTAAACAGGTCCTTTTCCCAAATCAATTTTTTTTATTTGCTGATTGTTTTTTTAAAACTTTTAACTCACTAAGTCCGTTTATTCATGTTTTTTGTTTTTTTATTTTTCACGGTACACCCAAAATCCATTTTTGGGTTTTTTGTTTTAACAGTACATTTCCAAATGTCACAGTTTTTCATTGTTTATGGTTGTTTTAAAAATACTTTTTCCGGGTAAATTTTTTTAATGTTTTTTTGTTTTTTAAAAAATCACCAATTAATTTTTATTATTATTTTGGTTGTTTAACAATACACTTCCCATCAATTTAAATTCATTGATTTTTGTCCCAAACCCACTTCAAAAGGGTATTTTTATTATTGTTTTTTTTTTCCCTACCACAGTTCTTTTAAAAAGTCCGTTTTCTCCCATTTTTTTTTTAAAACAGTCCCTACCGGCTTAAATTTCACATTCCTGGTTTTTAAAAAAACATTAGGGGCCCTTTTTTGGGATTTCTAACGGTTGTTTTCAGGGGTTTCAGTGTTAAATTATTTTATGAATTTTGTTTGAAAAGACATTACACGGCAGGGTTAAATTTTCCCCTGTTGGGGGTTTTTTACAACAGGTACCCCCCTCGGGGTCTAGGTTTTTCCCATTGCGGGTGTTTATAGGGACCCACTTTGCAAAGGTCACTTTTACGTATGACCTACTTTGCAAAGGGCAAAGGTCACAAAACACTTTATTCATTACGATTGGGTTTCTTTACAACGTTTACACTCCAACAAAGCTACGTTTAGTGATACTGATCGGGTTATTTTTTACCAGGCACCTGTCCCGGTCTGGTTTTGAAATTTGATTGGCTCTTGTACCACCCGTACCTCCCCCAAGGTGACACTTTATTCCTTTCGTTTGGTTGTTTTTTTAACCAGTGTTTAAGCAGCAAAACATTTTTTTCATCGTGATGGGGTTTTTTTACAACCCGTGTTTTAGCACAAAAATTTTTATTTATCGCGATTTGGGTTTTTTAAACCATGTTTTTGCACAAAATTGTTTTTCATCGTGATTGTTTTTTTTAAACCAGGGTTTTTACAAAAATTTTTTATTCATCGCTGATTTTGGGTTTTTTTAACAGGTTTTAGCAGCAAAACTTGTTATTTCGTGATTGGTTTTTTTACAACCCGGTTTATAGCAGCAAAATTGTTTTCATCGAGATTGGGTTTTTTGCAAGGGGGCACCCACCCGGGGCCTGTTTTTATCCCCATTGGGTTTTTAAACGATCACCGGCCAAAGTGAAGTGGTTTATTCCTGATTTTTTTTCTTTTTTTTTAAACAGGTTAGTTCATCAAGTTGACCCAAATTTTTTTCACAGCAGGGTCACAGTTTGTTTAATACCCTTGGTTTTTCAGCAATGCACTTTCCTTCCCCCCAAAATCATGATTTATTTATTGCCCTTTTTAAAAACGGTTTGGGGAAAACCCCAAGGGCCCGGTTTTTTTTTTTTTGCTGAAAATTTGTTTAACAGCAGGTAATATCCCCCCGGCCAGGGTTTTTTGTTACGATTTTTTGCTTTAAAAACAAGCGCATGTCCTTTGTGATTTATTTTTTGCTGACTCAAAACGAGGTGACTGAGGGGGGAAATGATGCGAATGTGAAAAGAAGGGTTCGTTCCCCCAGACGAACAGATAACAGATTACAGGGCCAAACCAAGCATTTCGCTTTGGGTCTTCTTTAGGCAAAAAAAAAAGAAAAATTTTTTTGACAAAGGGGAAAACGAAAAAACGAGTACCCCTTTCTTTTCAAACCGGCACAAAAGGGTTTTATGAAAGTTGAAGGGGGTAAGCATTGAAAAAAATAAAGATGGCATTTAAAAATGGTACAACAGCAATAAAAGTAAATAGTGATGTGATGAAAACATGTAAAAAATAAAACAAAAAAATTTTTTTTTTTGGTGATAAAAGACGATAGTAGCGTTTTGGCCTAAAAGACCCAAAAGGTCAAATGATCTGTTTTGTCCTCTGATCTGTTTGCATCGGGTTTTTTCCTTGATCTGTTTGCATCGTGTTTTGCCTCTACTGTTTTCTTTGTGTTTTTTCCCTTATCTTTTGCATTTTTTTGTCCTGTATTGTTTGACGTGTTTTTTCCTGTGACTGTTTTGCATCGGTTTTTCCTTATCTGTTTGCATGGTTTTGTCCTGTGATCTGTTTCATCGTGTTTTGTCCTCTGATCTGTTTGCATGTGTTTTGTCCCCTGATCTGTTTGCATGGTTTTGTCCCGTGACTGTTTGCATCGGTTTTGCCGGGATCTTTTGCATCGTGTTTTTTTCCCTTTATCTGTTTTCATGTGTTTTTTCCCGTATCTGTTTTCTCGTGTTTTGTCCTTGACTGTTTGATCGGTTTTGTCCTGTGATCTTTTGCAGTGTTTTTTCCTGTGATCTGTTTGCATTTTTTGTCCCTTATCTGTTTGCATCGTGTTTTTTTCCCGTGATCGTTTATTTTTTTTGGGTTTTTTCCTCTGACGGTTTTCATAGTGTTTTGTCCTCTGATTTTTGTATGTTTTGTCCTCTGATCGGTTTTTTGTCCGCGGAACAAACCTTTTCTTTTTGAAAAGCGTGCTCTTTGGTTTAACTAAAGTACTCTCAAAAAGTACAATGTTTTTTTAGCGATTTTTGCTTAACGACAATGTAGTTCCCACAGTTTTTTTTTAACTTGTGTTTTTTATTCCCCCCAAATACAATTATCATGTTATAGGTATTTTTTCCCCAGTTTTTACTGTGGTTGAGTGCTTTATAACTTAATAAGGGCCTGGCTCATAAAAGCTGAATGGTTTTTTTTTTCAGAAGGTGCGACCCCCTTCGCCCCCCCCCGCCCCAAACTCCCCCTTTTCTCCCTTCCCGGTTCATTGTCGCTGATTTTTCTGTCTTATAAATTTCGAATCCCCTAAGGGGACGTTTTATGGATCCCATGATTGTTTTTCGTAGGTCACTTTCCAGTGCAGGGGTTTTTTGATCGGTGATGGATTGCTGTACAGAGGGGCAGCTGTCCAGGTGACGGGTTTATTTTAGATGATTGGCTGGTGACACCAGGGGCACTCCAGTGAAAATGTGCCCATGCGGAAAACAGCGGGGGGGACTCATGGGCCTGTGAGGAATGTCTTTCATCCCCCGCGACGCCCAGCAAAAGTCACACGCCTCAATTACTAGTCTCATGTTACCAGGGAAAAAAGGGGGGGAGTGGGGTAAAGGCGCCTGGGAAAAAAAGGAAAAACATTCAAAAAAAAGAAAACGATGAGCGCGACACGACGACGACGACGACGACGGATGACGACGACGGGCGACGACTAAACGACGGAGATAATGATGATGACGCAACGACCCACGACGACGATGTAGTGATGTTGATGACGACGACCCGACGACCCGCACGAGCGTGATGATGATGAGATGAGATATGATGATTGAGATGAGATGTGAAAGATAGAGGAGCGAGCGAGCGGGAGAGAGAGGACGAGCTACCGAAAGGGGGAGAAGAGAAAAGAAAGAGAGAGAGAAAAGAGAGAGAGAGAAGAGAGAGAAGAGGGAAAGAAAAGAGAAAGATAGAGAGGAGCAAACGAGTATATGCGCAAGGAATAAAGGATTTCGTCAGAAAATTGTCAAAAGCAATTCAGCTCCAATACACATGTAAAACAGGAAATTTTTTTATCAACAGTTCAATTCCGTAATTTTATTGTCTCCCCTTATTTGGTTTGGGTTTTCCTACTGCTTTATTTAGGTTGTACATGTATTTGGAAATTTAGTCTTTTAATGAGGGAAAAATTGCGCCTTTGGGAATAAGTGGGTGGTCACCCCACAATCAATGGTGATGTCTGTTTTTTTTTGCTCATGCCCCATCATAAATTTTCCCACAGGACACAATGATGCGGTTCTCAGGGGCATGACACAACCCATGTGTGGGGGTATTTCGTAGTGATCTTGTGTTTACTGACGTTTCACGTCGTGACGGCCTGGCAGGAGAACCGTCACCAATCGCTGCACTACAAGCACGGGCCAACGTTCCACACCTTTTCCCCCCTCTTCCCCTCTTCTCCGCGGAGGGGGTGTCCACACCGCGGAATACGTGCGTCACTTCGCCCGCCATCGCCGGCCAGGCCCCCGCGGGCTGTTGGAGTTATTTGGTACTTCCCGCCCGCCCGCCCTGACAGCCACCGTTGTTCCAAACGAGTTAAATCAGTCCACTGGTGCCAAATTTAAAAAGGCTATCCTGGCTGTAAAAGGTTAAAGATTGTTTTTTAAAAAAAACATGAAGGGGAGTTCAATGCTGAAAGAGTTAAAAAAAATTGATAGGTGAAAGGGGGGATTTTATTGCTTAAACGAGTTAAATAAAAATTTCATACGACTAAAAAGGGTACTCCCCTTTCTGAAATGATTAAAAAGAATTGTAATGAATGAAGAAGGTACTTTTCCGGAGGGGGAAACGTGATGGGATTGCTAAGTGCACTAAGTTGAGTTTATTTGTCAGGGTTTAAAACACCAAGGTTTTTCTTTGCACTCTACACGATATGCCCCTCATCGACACCCAAAATTTTACCTTCTCTGGGAATGGGATGTCACGCATTCGTTTTCCTTAACAAACTGGAACAAAAAAACATTTCTTGCTATTTAATTAAAACATGTACAATCAAATCACAAAATGAAATATCAAAACATAAAAAAAACAATTAACTAAAACCGGGGAAATGAAATGTTTTCCTGGCAGAAGAACTGAATATGCCCCTTCTAACTCACCTTTCCCCTCAAAAACCCGTTTTCGGGGAAAATGACCCAGAACGGAAAACAGTTTGCAATAAGATTCAAAAACCAAAAAAAACGATTATCACAAACAAACTCTGTGTGGGTTTTCCCTTTTCAAAAAAAATTTACTAAACTTTTCATTTAGTTTTTTTTTAATCCTTGTTTTTTCCTGTATTTTCAATAACATCTTTTGCGCAAAAATTCTTCAAATGAGTCTCTGTCTTTCATGGAAAATAACATACAGTCTTTAACTGTTCCTAAGTCTTTTTAAAAATGAGTTTATTTTTGGGATAAAACCACACATTACCCAGCATGTTTTTCCTGAAAACTAGTTTTGACAAAGGTTTCTCTTTTTAAAAATTTCTCTTTTGCCGAACAGTCATCTATTAAAAAAGTGTTTGCGTTCCCTTTAAACAGTCTATAAAATGTTTAAACCTCACTCAGTTTTTTTGAGGTCAAATAAATTAAAGTTATCTCTTCCCCATAAAACCTTATATTAATGCTTTGTTTCCCTTTAAGTGTTGGACAGAAAACCACATATATTTAAAAATTTGGATAAACTTTTGTAAAGGCTAGGACAAATTGTTTTTCCACAACATTGCCCCCAAATCAATGAGAATGAGGAGTTTTTGTCATAAAGTTTAACTGCCGGTTTTTAAAAGGGTTTTAAACAATCCCGTTATTTTTTTATCTACTCTCCGTCAAAACTTGTTCATATAATAAAACCCTTAGGCCTAATTGTAAGATTAATCAATTTTCCTGTAAGACGTTTCTATTTAGAAAAATCAATTTTTTCGCTGGGTTTTTATAACCTTTAAAACCTCACCGTTTTGAAGAACGACACAACAACGTTAGGCGTTTAACCTTTTAAATTTTGCCAGCTATTTAATTCCTTTTTAAGGGGGTACTACCCCACAACCCCATCCCTCACATCTTTTAAAAACAGAATTTTAAAACATTGTGAAGTGTCTCCCAATTTTTGCTTGGAAAGAACGTAATTTTGTTTGAACTTTTTTTACAACTGTTTCTTTTCTGGGAGGAGTATGTTTTTTTCCATACGGCGTTATTTCAATTTCTTTCCGATATTGTCGTCCGGCTAAGACTTCTGTAAAGGCCAAGTTAAGCTTTTCTGAAATTTTTTGACGACCAAAAAATGTAAATGGGCTTATGAATTCAAATTTTTGTCCCATTTTAAAAAATAAGGATTTTTGAAAAAAAGGCAAATTAGTCAAGGGGTTTTCGGGAAAACCCCTTTTTAATTTTTTTATTCAAATACTGGCCAACCCCCTTAATTTTTTCTAAAAATAAACCCCCCCCGTAAAATTTGGAGGGACAATAAATAAGGTGTGTGAGTCACCCCACAATCATATGGTGATGATACTGTTTTTTAGCTCATGCCCTATCCTATAATATCCCACAGGACACATACAGATACGGAATGTCCTCAGGTCATGGACACATACCCCTATGTGTGGCGCTAGTCTATTGCGTAGTGATGCGTGTGTTTCAGCTGACATCACGTCATGACGTGCCTGGCATGGAGAACAGCGGTCACCACTCGCTGCACGTACAAGTCACCGGACCAACGTGTCCAGCACCTCTTCCACCCACTTCATCTTCTCGCGAGGGGATCCACGACCAAGCGAATTACAGTGCGTCACTCCGCCCCGCCCCCATCGCCGGCCAGTGCCCTCGCAGGACTGTTGCTGACGTTCAGGTCTTGGTACTTACAGCCCGCCC
This sequence comes from Conus ventricosus, assembly GCA_018398815.1. Taxonomy (NCBI): domain Eukaryota; kingdom Metazoa; phylum Mollusca; class Gastropoda; order Neogastropoda; family Conidae; genus Conus; species Conus ventricosus. The sequence continues at coordinate 98,312,076 of CM031604.1, forward strand.
GCCGTGACAAGCCTACCGGATTGGTTTCCAAACGAGTTAAATACAGTCCAGTCTGGATGCCAATTGAAAGAGGCAACTCCTGAGCTGTAAACGGTTTAAAGATTAGATGTATACAAAACATGAGAGTGTAGTTCTATGCTGTAAAGAGTTAAAAATAGAATTGTATACTGTGAAGAGAGGGTATTTCATTGCTGTAAACGAGTTAGAAATAAAATTGCATACGACTAAAGAAAGGGTACTCCATCGCTGTAAATGAGTTTAAAATGAATTGAAGATAATGAAGAGAGGCCTACTTGTCCAAGGACGGGGGGAAATCGTGATGGTATGCTTAAGTGCACTAAAGTTATGTATATTAGTCAGCTTAACACACCAAGTTATCTTTGCACTCATACACCATAAGCACACTCATTGCGCACGACCAAACATTCACCTCTCTCTGGGAAGTGGAATGTCACGCATTCGTTTCCTCCTAACACACCTGTGAACACGAAATACAATTTCTATGCCTACTTATAATTAATCATGTACAATCAAATCACCACACATTGAAATATCAAAACATAAAAGATCAATACATCCTAATTCCCGGTTATAATAAATGAACTTCTTACCTGCCAGGAGAGAAACTGTAATATGAGCCGAATTCTAACTCCTCCTTCGCCCTCAACCATTTTCGGGCGAAAGTGACCTAAAGCGGCATATTACAGTTCTCTGACAAGTAAGACTTCAATAACCAAAAAATAACGATTTTAACTACAAACAAACATACTGTAGTAGGGTTTATCCGTTTTCAAAACAATTTGACTAAACTTTTCAGATTTCAGTTTTGTTTTAATCCTTGTTTTTCCCTGATCATTTTCCAATAACATCATTTTCGCGCAAACATTCTTCAAATGAGTCTCTGTCTTTCATGTGAAATAACACTACATCCTTTAAACTGTTCTCTAAAGTCTTTTAAAACTGGAGTTATATTTTTTTGCATATAAAATCACACACTTATCCGAGCATTCTTCCACTGAAAGCAGTTTTGAAAAGTTTTCTCATTTAACTATGTCTTCTTTCTGCCGAACAGTCATCTATAATAAATAGTGTTTGCGTTCCTTCAAACAGTCTATATGTAAAACTGTTCTAAACCACTCACTCAGTATATTGCTAGGATCACTTCAAATATATGTTTTATCAGTCTGTGCCATATAAACCTTTCTATCATGAATGCTTTGTTCCTAAGTGTTGGACATAAAACCACAATCATGATTAAAATTATAGCGATAAACTTTTTGTAATATTCTAGGACAAATATTGTTTTTTCCACAACCAGTCTTCCTCACAAATCAATGAGCAAATGAGATTTTGTCATAAAGTTTTAACTGCTCGATAGTTTTATAAACAGAGTTTAATCTAATCCAGTTCATTAATTTAATCAAACACTCCGACAAAACTTGTTCCGTATAATAAAAACTATAGGCCAAAATGTTAAGATAATCCAATTTAGTCCTGTAAGATCGTTCTATTTAGACTAATATCAATTTTGTCCGCTGTTGTTATAACCTTAATATCCACAACCGTGTGAAGAACGACGACAACAGCCGTTAAGGGCGTTAAACTCTCAGATTTGGCCAGCTAATATTCATTCCTTTTATAAGGCGTCACTAACGCCCACAAAAACCCCATCCCTCTCCACATCTTTAAAGACAGAAACTTCAAATAACATTGTGACTTGTTCCTCCTAATTTCTGCTTGGAAAGACTGTAATTTTGTAGCAGCTTTTTTTACAACTGTTTCTTTTTCTGTGGAGATGTACTGTTTTTTTTTCCCATACGGCTTATTCAATTTCTTTCCGACTATTGTCGTCCGGCATAAAGACTTACATGTAAAGGTCCAAGTTGAATGCTTGTTCTGAAACTTTTTGAACGACCTAAAAATGTAAAATGGCTATGAAATTCAAATTTTATGTCCCATCTAAATATGGTTCTAAGTGCGCATTTGAGGTCAGGTTTTCGAACTAATTTTATATCATACTGGCCAACAATATTATGCCTCTAGATTGCGCAGTTGTTCTATTTAGGAAACTTTTTGCTGTCGCCAACCTCTTTGCGTTTTATAATATCACCTTCTTTAGTTACTGCAAAACCATACAAAGCGCCCTATCTCGGCCGGTTTCTGATTCAAAGTCCCAACGCTGCAAGGTCTTTTATTCTAAAGTATACACCTCACACGCTAATGTAACTCCTGATTCTTTCTTGCCCACACGACATTATTTTATAGTACGTATTATTTATTTCCAAAACAATGTGCATGTTATCCACATTTCACGACTTTTCCCCCTGATTTGTGTCTTTGATTTTTTATAATAAATGACACCTACCCCCCACAAACTAACTTTTAAACGTAAATTAGAGAATGTATAATTATCATAATCGCAATATGCACTTTCCCCCTGACGGAAGAGCTCTTAAAAACAGTTGAGGGCCTACCGATCATATAAGTTCTCATCAGTGCTTATTCGTCGTCCAAAACGAACATAGAGTAAATGAATGTAATGCAGAGCAGATCGAGCGGAGTTTCTCCCTCATAAGTAGTTTTGTCTGGCACAACCTCTAAATCTATGATTGTCAACTGCAAAGCCTTAACATTTAAGCTAGCTCTACATCAAAAAGGTAATGTGGCTACCTTTCATCTTCAGGTTTGAAATGTTAACCATTGTTTTTTAGATTGGCATTGTTAAGTTTGAGAGTAATGACGAAAATTACTCATTGCTTCTTTTAGCGAACAAACCCGAAATAACCATCAGTATGGATTTTTAACCGGGCTAAACTACCTTACCTACTATATTAACTTAGAAACTGCATATTTTCTGGATTCTTTATATTAAACCATACGACTTTGTAGAAGATTTCATGGACGCGACCATTTTGTTCCGCAAATGTTATCCAATAGCATGTTCTAAAAACGAAGACGGTCTACTTATTGTTATGAGTTACAAACATTTTAAAACAGAATTAAAAATGAGTGCATCAAATCTACTGATGCAAAAAGTCTGTAGGGCCGCACTACAATCTTAAAAATATAGCAACTGAGATACTCTTGACATTGCTGTGACCCAGACCCTCATTTCATAACATGTGATTACATCCAATGAAGAGCTATCTTTAACCCCCTATTGAAACGACCACATCAAGAAAGCGGTGTTTGTCATCCGACGCAGTTTTATCATAACCAGTTTAAACTTTGCCTGTGTTTTGGCGCATCAACTGGAGTGGAGGTATCGTATGCTGACATTTAAATCACCATGATCCTTTGGTGAGGTTCAGTGTACAATTTCATTTTATTGACACCTTCAGAAGACGTATTTTGACTGGAACTGCAAGCGCCATTACCAAATGACAAACCTATTTACTCACTCAGCAAAAACAGAATAGACATGAAGGCTTTGGAAAGGAGTTGTAACGATTCAATAAAAACACAAGACAGGCTTTCGACAAAATTGATCATAATCATGCCAGGCGACCTTTAATTTCGGGCCACGCACTATAAAGAATAACTATGACTGCATCCTCCTTTCAAAACAATATTCCTTATTGGCCCAACGTTCAGACCCGGGTCCTACAGCAAGAGCATAAACAGCATGGACAACATTTATCTATACAACTTCTAAGGCCTAACTAGAGAGACTCGGTAATAGAACAAAAAACGACTCTATTCGTAAATACGTTTGGTGTTAGCTAGGTTCGCAACACAGGCAAGATCGAGCATTGAACTGATCCTTCTACGGCTTTGACGCACAAAAAACAATACTAGCAAATTTTAGAGGACGCCATTAATCTAACATTTGATTTTACCTTCCCTATTCAAAGTACAACATGTTTTACAATACGCAAGATCGAAAGTAGACTTGCTGTTGGCACAGGTTTTATACATGCTGCCTTCCATACCTCAGACACCAGATCAGGTACAATAAAAAACTATACTAAGAAATTCCTTTACAGGCAATGAACAGAAGTAGGGAAAAAACGACATAAATTCTGAGCCAGTAATATTTCAAACAATAAAAGAACACCCAAGATTAAGTCAATCCATCCCCGAAAGTCCCAAACCCAAAAGCATTGAGACTCAGCAAGCTCGCGGACTCCTGTTCGCGATGACCATGATATGACAAGACACGCTGTTCTTGGATTAACTGGCATAGATTGCAACTGTCTTTATCTTACAAATATTAACCCAACTATTACCAGAACTAATGTCCATAAGTGACTCGGCCAAAAAGCCAACTACTTGCTTGCAGTAAGACAAAATCCAGCAGACAATGCCCCCTAATATGCCAGTAAAGATCTACGCTTTACCAGCAAATTTTTTTTAATAAACTTGCAAGATGATCAACTGTTTTTATTTACCCTGATTTATCAGTCGGAGCGATGGCGGCGAGGCACTGAACTTTGCTCTTCCTCCACCGCCTGAAATAGACCCTCCCCAGTGTACTTCTTGCAAAATCCTAAGGCCGTTATAACGCTGCTAATGTGAACCCGTGCTCTCTAAAACGCGTTCGTATGCGTTCTGCTAGCGTTGTGTCTTCATATAACATTTTTGTCGATAGTTTCTCTTATTCTTTCACATTGAGTTCGTATTGTCACGGGTAGTAGTCACGCTTCTAGTCTTGCTGATCTCTCTTGTTCAAGATCTTTAGTCTTTGGGCTATTCTTTTACTATTTAAAATCATGCCCTAAGTTGGAGCTTAAAGAACACGTCATCAGCCTCAACGAGTTTTTCATATTCTCTTTTTAATGCTTCATCTTAGTTCACCTAGTTTTTGCTAAATTGTTTGTATAATTCGCCTTTGCTGGTTCTTAAAGCATGATCAAGGGCCGCCTATTTCTCGCATGGGCAGTCGGGAGTCGTGTATAGTCTTTAATTCTGTTTCTTCGTGAAAAACTGGTTTCTGCTTCTATTGCATTTATTATTCCATCTGCCGATTGATTTAATTCTTCAATTTCCATGTATGTAGTTTGGCTAGCAGTTGGAGTTCCTGCAGTTGTTTGAAGATAGAAACTGCCTCCGCCCTTAATTTTCGGTCTAACAAAGACCAAGGCGATTTTTGATCTTTCCCACTGATCTTTTGTATAATTGAACACTTGCTAAAAACTTTGAAGGGTCGGTTTAGTTGTAAGCCGAACAAGTTGCCCTTTGATCGTTTTTTACGACAAATGATCAATCTTTTAAATCTAAATCATTTGGGTCTATTAAATTCGGAGGTTCATGGCCGAAACTTTCGTAAAATGATTTAAAACCTTAGTCGTTCTGTTAATTCATGCCGCATTGAGAGCGTTTGAGCGATGCTGTATTAAAGGAATCATTTCACTCATGTCGTCTCCAAGATCAAAACATCATAATCTCTGGCAATCTTCATGCCTGCCATTGTTTGGTAAATAATTAAATTAATTTTTATTTTGTATTATAAAAAAATGTCACAAGCACATGGCTTCGATTCTTGAACCCGCATAGAAGACTAGAAAGATCCCTTTTGGCGTAAGGGAAATAAGCGAACATTAACTGTTCCAAATAAACCATCTACTATTGATGCAGATCAAATTCTTACTTTCAAAATTCCAGACCTAGGAGCAGATGACGTGATGTGCCAGGCTCATCGCGTCTTACTTTCAAAAATAGCGCTCGCTTCAACAACCAGACCCAAACAGGGCAGTTGAAGCAGAATCTGGGACGCAATCGTAAAAGAAAATTTTCTATAAAACTTGAGGGGCAAGAAATATTTCTTTACACAATGCAGACATATTTTTAACCTATTCTGTATCTATGGCTAACCGGACTGAAAGGGGCTGACTTTGCGTTTCAAGTAATGAAAGATGAAGAAGCACTAAAACATAGAATAGGTGCCGCAGATACCAAAGACGGCAAAAAGTATGTGGCTGTAAATTTTGCTGGGAAATCGCTTTCCCTTCCCTAGATTTGAGTTGTTAAAAGCCATGCGCCATACTTCAAGAGCATTAAAAGACAAATTGTCCAAGTGGAACTAATTTTAGATGGAATACGAAACGGTTATCAAATCAGGGGTCTGACAGCCGAAGAAGTTGGGAGGTATGGGGGTATTTTATGAATGAATTGTTTTGTGTTTGAAGTTGTTAGCAAAACTCAAATTTAGCAAGGCTGGATTGAGCGCCAATATCAGTCAATTAGCAATAATTTTACGAAAGAGTGATGTCATCATACAAACATATCCCAGAAAGCAGGTCAGACACTATAATGTGAATTTTAGATTATAAATGTGCGTCGCAGCAAGATCTGCATTATAAGGTATATTATTGCTGTGAGAATATTATAACAAATCTCAATAGTGCACAGAGACACGTTTAAAAAAACCAAAAATACCTGCCAGAAACGCATAATGCTCGATTGAGTTCATTCCTACCCAAATCTAAGCTAGCGATCGGCTTATAACCTTATCAGCATTTTTGATGAAATAAGAAAACTGATTTCGTAGGGAGTTATCACTCCAACAGTTTTGTAAAAATCTAGTAGGCTACAGATCAACACCTTCGTGACGATTGTCTAGACAATAAGCATCAAAAACACAACCCCGCACCTGAAACATTAAATCCCACCGTACCCTCCGCTTCACCACCTAAGCCAGTGTCCGCGATCACAGTTAGTCCGCCTACCACCCCAAACAACAATGCACAATCCTGACCTAAGCCGCCGCACCAACCGCTAAACAAGTACCCAAAGTTATATAATTCAAGCAGCGTCACTGTCTGAATATAGAAACTAACGAGATTAAAAGATAAACAAAAACAACAATAACTATATATATTTATATAAAAAAGCAGTGACCTGTATAAACATTATCCAAATGTGCGCTACAGCGTGCCGCCAAGAGAAATATAGCAGGCAATTCTGCTGTAAAGAAACCCCAGAAGTAAACGCCTATCAGAATAAACAAAAACTTTAATCAAATTCCAACACAAACAAGAGCCGGACATTATCAAAATCTCCGCAACAACAACGACGTAAGCATATTGCAGCCTTAAAAAGCAGAACATACATCAGACACAACTGGAGCCACCGACAATATAAGGATCAGCAATCGGCCAGCACACGGATACGTCCTCTAGCCACGAGGCTAAGGGATCACCGTCATGCATAAACGCTACTAAGGGCGGTTTGACTTAGCACTCCTGACCAGAGTCAATAGCTTGTAGGTGCTGCCGGAGCAAAACAAGCATAAAAAGCACAACTCCAAAAGCACACAAGCAATGGATCAACTAATAACAGCTAAAAACTTAGAATCGATTTGAAAACAGACAATAAAACAAGCGCTTGATTGACTACAGACAAACACGGTATGACTAATTTAAACGTTACCCTTCTCAGTCCCCCTATAATTGATGACAACAACATACAACCGAAAGAATCTATAACCAGAAAGTCGCGTCCCGAAAAAACATCACGCCGGCCCGACGCCGCGCAGTCACACCCCGGCATTCAACCACCACATACCACGCAGACAAAAACCCACATTAAACGCCACAGCATCTGGCCTAATACCCCCACCGCAGGGAACTATAAAACTAATAGAAAATGCGACCAAGACAAAAAGACGTTGATAATAGCATCAGCAAAGAGCGAAAAATTTTTTTAAATTAAATAAATAATTAGAGTAAGAAAAGAGACTCAACATGGCTAAGATATATTAAGGACGAAGACGAAATATAGACTACCAGCAATAAAACAATGCCAAGAGCGCTGCATGCTATTGAATTAGAAGTCATGACCCAACAAACGTACAGCAAGCGTTGTCATGCTATTTCTTCCAGTTCCGAGGCAAACAAACAATAGACCCGCCAGTTAGAAGTAATTTTAGCTGTTTTAAATCGACTATGTACCAATGAAAAAAAAAAGAAGAATAAAACCTAGAAAGTCTGGTTCTACAACTAACAGCAGACTATTCTTTCTCGTAATGACTTAACAACCCGTTTGGGCAGACGAAACTGCTTACACAGTTTGGCGCTGCCGCAGAAGAAGCCAAAAATGAGAGGCTCTGTTGGTTCAGAGGGCAAAGTCCTAGAGATTTATATTAAAACCGCTAAGAAGGCGCCGATATAGGTCAGGGCTTACATTCCACAACCTCCAGCAATAGTTTGCAAAAAAAAGAGCATTTTAAACAAAATTAAACCAGACGAACAACTAGAGTTTAATGTTGTGGTTCTTGCAACTATGGTAGGCGCGCGGCAAAAACGCAAGAGAGAGTGTCTAAACTATCACCTTACATCAATGATCTAACTTTAGTGGGGAGTCCTTTCCTGCTAGAGTAGACAAATTGATCAGTTTTTGAAAACAAAACAAACCAAAAACTTTAATGTATACACATAGGGTAATGAGGAAACAAATTTGGTGCCAATTAAAGTGTCCCGAAAACAGTCCCAACGATTGGCGAACCAGACAAAATCCATGTTGACTTACTACTGATGTTTTCACCAGCGGGGCTACCGCATTACACATAATCACCACTATGAGTAGAAATTATTCGGCATACTCTTCAAAGCATTAACCATAAACAAAATTCAGCAGAAACTGGTTTAACAAGATGCCATCTGTTCAAGCCGCGAGTGAACATAAGAAACATGTATCGGTCCCAGTTGACTGTAATACAGAACTACTACGCCCGCAGCCCGTCTCAAAAGTTAGTTTTAATGAACTGGAAACGAACGTGCTGCAAACAAGTCCATAACGAACTTACGCAGACATCGAGTCGCTTATTTGTTCCTATATAAGGCCCCAACTCACAGAGACTTCCTAAAACAGAACAGCAATAGTTGATTAATCCAACATGAATATTTTACATTTGCCGATATCATTGTCAGAGGTCGGAAAGCGCCCATTCGAAACCAGAATTGATAGAGGGCCAGAAGCGGCAATAAGATTTTTAACGGCGCAATGCAGCAAGTGCGTAATGATTGATCTAATAATCTGAATTTTTCTGAAATCATGATGTCGCCTGAAGACCAACACAGTATGCCTCAGCCACTTCACTGGTTTGGATTTGTGGTTTAGCCTCTCAACAGAAGCGCGAATCCAACAGTAAAGAGACCATGAACACATTAGAGGGAAAGTTCAGAGAGCTGCGCATCACCAAATGCCAAATCTTCAACTAAAGTGTTGAATCAAAGAACATGGAAGCTGCCATCTTTCTTTCAAAACTTGCGAGGTTACGACACTCACCATATAAAGGAAAAAAATCAGTAGAACGATGCCCTTTAGAGTGTCATGCCTTGCACAGTCATCAGAAAAGTACAAGTGTTTCACTTTAAATAACATGTCTTTTTATGACTCTATGCAGCACATGATGGGATCATTAGAGGACACTGGGCTATGTCCTTAAAGTCCTGCCCAATTAACGGAAGAATATTTTGACCACAACGCTTGTTAGAAAGGGGTGTTTACCCCTTATGATTACATGAACATTTGGGAAAGGTTTGATGAAGACACACTTTCCTCTCCTAAAGGCGGTTCTTTCTAGTCTTGAGAGGAAAGGGCATTAGTGAATCTGAAAACCGAGCATGCTCAAGAATGCGTGGCAGAAGTTAGAGTGTAACACGATGGGAGACTAACATGACTCCTACTTATTGGCCGATACATGTTTGATGAGCGGATATTTTTTTGAAAATTATAGAAAGACCAGCATGAAACAATTATAGCCCTGGCATCCCGCGCATTACATTCTGCCGCCCGGATATTGGATGCTTTCTAAAGTTTACTGGAGTACAAATGATTATTGGCCAGATTACCAATGATTCAGATGAAATTGAAAAAGGATGCGTGGAGGAATTAGTATGGCGTCGCACGCATTACTGTAAAGCAAACAACCAATACTTGGATCCATTATAATCCAAGTAAAAGGTCTACACTATATCTCAATGTATATAGACGCAAACAATCTGTATGGTTTGGGGCAATGGCGCAATCACTTCCATTACGTAACTTCAAGATGTACACAGGAACGAAATAATATTAAAGCATTAAAGTGTTGAACAGTTTACCGGCCTGATCATCAGCGTGGCTTCATTCTAGAAGTTGACTATAAGAATAACCTCATGAACTCCAATGACCCCATAATGACCTATCCATGAGGCAGCAAAGTCTAAGATGGATCCAAGAGAACCGCCTAAACTTGAGCCTAATCTTCGCGGCAAAAAAAATTTGTCTGTCCATTACATACTTCTACAATTTTATTTAAGACATGGTTGAAGTTGACAGCAGTTTCATCGCATAATGCTTTTGAGTAAGAACATTTCATGAAACCAATACATCAAGAAGAACACTGACCTCAGAACTAAATCCACAGATGCTTCAGAAAAAGAGCTTTTCAAGCGGAATGAACAACAGCTGTTTATAGGAAAGACTAGGAGAATTCCGCCACAAGCAAAAGATGTTAGATTGGACACCATAGAGAAGCGAAGCAATTAAGCTGACTTCAAAACCTAATTATCCAGGACTTTAGAAGATTCATGACCAGCATTTTGGCATAATGATGAAAAAAAAGAAAGTCAAATAAGACAAACCTGTATTTATAGGGTTTACTGTTTAGCATTATCAAAGCTTTTGATGTGAATTTCTTTTATATGACTACTATAAGCCCACGAATCCTGAGTCCAGAGTAGCATATACCACAGATTACAGATAGTTTTTGTTATAGATAACCTACTGAAGACAACGAAAAATACATGGAAACCGAAGTAGCAAAGGGCATGCGGGGGTGGTAACGAACACATCTGATTACCCTAACGAATCGCCATAGCATTCAACGTTATTAAGACCAAAAAGGTTTTCGGAAAGATGAAGGATGAATTCCCGAGGGGTAATATAAGGAGTATGTGGGTTAAGAATCGAAAATGTTCTTTAAAACAGAACTTTTATTCGAGCCAGGAGAAAATCAATAAGGAAAGCAAAGGAATATCTCGCAGCTTTGTGCAGATCAAAGAACAAATCCACATGACCAACTACAAAGAAGCCTTGTTTGCAATAAGACTTTTCATCATGACAACCGTAAAACGCGATCTAATCACATGAGATCAACACACAGTTGTAACAAAGAAGTCATTAGAAAGAACAAACCACAAAGCGGGTGTTTGTAAATCCAGAGTATTCATATGCAATCGGGCACTGGAGAACCGCATAAACATGGGGTTATATTTTTCATCAACTTTATTATAAAGATCAAATCATAGCTTGCATCACCAATCATTTAAAATCTTTCTCTCAATTTTGCTTTACGATTCGAATTTTTTTATATTCAAGATATTTCTATTCCAATTTGGGGTTTTTAGAGTTTGTAGGTGATCTGGATGATTTAGCATGCATTGATTAATCCCCGAAAATGTATCCTTAATAGCATTACAACGCAATGAAATGATTCCCTGTATCATTTTCCAAGGTCTCTTCCTTTACCATTCTTGTTTCGAATCTGCGCTTCCTCTTGAGCTTCAATTTAAAAAACTCGAATATATTTACGTAAATTAAACTAAGCAACTGGATCTTGTGCCGGTGGGATTTATCTGCAGTTCTTCTTTCACAAAAGATCTTTGGAGAGCGTTGTTGTTGTGTCAGTTTTCTCGTAAATAATACACGGCGGATTCATCTTTACAATTCTTTTATTTCATACAGTTCAACACTCCAAACAGGATCTGGTATGCCCTGATGCAGTGTCCCATTCTGCTTCCCCCGGTAAATAAAGGTATACCTTACTTTTAAACCAAACGTAATAGTTTTGCCGGATGAAGACACTCCTTCAACAACATTTATTGTTTTTCTTTGATTGCTAGTACTGATTTAGGCCTTTAAATTCTTCATTATACATTGGCGCGCAAAACTGAGGGCAGTCTTCTACCCATGTCTGTGTTGCGGAGAATTGTCAATCAGCACTCTGTGATATGTGGTAGAAAAAAGTCTTTTTCCAGAAAAACAGTTTGTAAAGTTTCAACAAAAGCCAGTGATCTGTAACTCCTGGGAAGCCTCTTATAATGGTAACACTATGAATTAACCATAATTGATTTCACTTGCCTTTAAATTCTTTCCATCATCAACTTGAATCATGCAGGGTAAGTTTAAAGGGCTCGTTGGTAAAACGAGATGTATGGCTACAGCAACAGCAGAAGCACGCTATTTGTGTTAATGGTTCCGCATCTTTGTATCTTGAAGCTAGAGTCAATGACTGTGATTGCGTACTAAATCTTTCGTCTAATCCAAACAGGAGGGTTAAATAAAGAAAGATCCATTTGATGGGTGTCTTTGGAGTTGTATTCACAAAGTGGCGGTCCTCTGTATTCGTCCTAGGGGCAGGTAACATAAATTTCCAAATTGCTTGTTTAAGAGAACCATTCCTTCTCAGTTGTACACTGTACAATCCTGCCGCTTGGCTTAGCTTTTGAAATGCTGCGAAATACCCTTTCAATATCCTTTGGGCGAATAATAGATTTTGTTCATTTTTATTCAGCAATATAATGCCGCAACAAAATACACGACGGTCAAACCAACGACAATAAACGCGATTTCTTGCATCCTTTGTGTTATTTTCTGAAGGATTGATAAAAGACACTGAATTTTGGTGGTGACAAGTGTCTGTAGCCGGTTTGCCTGTTACTAGATAATATTCTTTTATTGCTTGATCAACATTTAAAATGTTAAGCTGCAAGCCCCCTGTTTCTTTCAATGTTGTCAATAATAAATCTAACTGCTCAAGTCTCAGCTTTTCATAGCTCCTTGTGCAGCAGCAAGTTGCTCCATAGCTTTGTTATGGTCGTTTTGCGCTCGCCGTCATCACATAGTTTTACTAAATGCGAAATTACTTTTCCCCGCTAAAAAGCAAGCGCATAAACCCACAGCGCCGCCTATCATTATTGCGAGTGAAGCCATTTTATTATAAATTAGATTTTTTCCTTACAAATTTATATTGTCTGGAATTATTCTTTGCGTAACTAGAAATCTTTCGTGGCAACCGTAAGCTGCAATGATAGCAATTAGCTTTGCTGAATCCTCAAAGTCCTAGTTTGCCAAGATCTGCTGGTTGTAATTCTTAACAAGCTGTTACAAAGCCATTGAGTATCCTACACTTAGTTCCTCCAATAACAGCAGAATGGTATACAAGGTTGGTAACAGTTTTTTTTCGGTGCTCATTTTTTAAAATAAAAATAATTAATTTAATAAAAACATGAACAGTGAGATCTACTACAGGCTACAAGGCGGCCTAAACCTTCCCGAACTTATTGAATGACCAATTGATGCCAAGCTGTTATGCCCCAAAAGGAGAGGTTGTATTCTTTAGGCCAGCGTGTTGAAAAACAAAACAGTCCTCGAACTGAATTCAGTAACATTGAACAGATTTCAACAAATGCCGCCACAAGACATTTTAAAGTATCATAACTGTATGAAGCGCAGCTAGGGTCTAGAATGGTGAAAAGTGTGGGGCAAACGGTTCTTAGTTTGTACACTAAACTAGTTAGTAATTTGCGCCCATTGAATTTTCTGAACAGGATTTTTATGTATGATTTAACGCAGGATCCTTTTAAAACAAAGTCATTAGAGTCTCTCTAGGATGTGATCATACTACAGATAATGGAACATTAGTTATCGCCATTAAACATGGGATTAATAAACTTTAATCAATAGAATTTATTTCCCTCAAAATGAACGATCTGTGAAAAACACAGAACCAGAAAACACTGAATCAGTGGAGAAAGTAACCAAGCCAAAAAATCAGCAGGAAAACGCTGAATCAGGCGGAGACCATTAAAAATCCTGGCTTGTTGACGCAGGAAGAAAATTTAGCAGAGTGGAAAGACAAAAAAATTAATGTTTACAGAATATGACTCATCATGAAAACATAACCCTCCAACGCCAGAACAAGTTGAATCAATGCCGGCTATAAAAACTCATGTGCTACAGAGGGCCCCAAAGTCTTCATGGAATATTGAACTTAAAAACTGATGTTCATTTTTGGTGCACTGCCTGCTGCCTGGCTGGGGCGGTTTATTACGGTTATAAATATATATAACCGATGGCAACAGAAACAAAAGCAATCAAACAATCTGAACTCTAATACAGAAAGATAACAACTGCACGCCAAAACCGCCATACCAAAGCATAATTTTGAATCCAATTAAATGGAATATATATTTTAAATTTTGTTAATAAAAATAATCTGCGTAAATTATAAAAAGATGGTGTCAATAAATAAAGACCTGAGTCTATAAAAGACAATTCCATAGACCCCGAAGTTGTAAGTCAATTCGTTTGCTTCGGATTAAGACCTTCATTAAATCTATGCAGAGAACCTGAGCAAGACATCCTCTAACAATGACACTTTTTTTGATGCGTGTGTGTGACTATATTAGACACAACTATTTAAGATAAAAACATAGCTAGTATTTTATTTGATAAATATAAGAACTTGTTGTGCTTAGAGGATACTTAATCAAGAACTTATCAAGAACTGATCAAAGAGAACTTAATCCCAGAACTTATTAAGAACTTGGAAGTAACTTAATTAAAACTTAATTAAGGTCTTAAGGATGACTTAATTAAGAATTTAGAGAAGTGACTTAATTAAAACTTGGAAGTGACTTGGGGTTAAGAAACTTGGGGGCGGCTTAATAAAACTCTCTCACTTAGAGATAACGTTAAATAAAAACTATAAGTTACTTGATTAACCTTTACCAACCAAGTTGTTCAAAAGTGGGTAACAGGAAACACTTCCATAAAATGGTCCAGGAAATAAGGCGCTGAAACTAGTCTTGGGGATGTTAGAACGAGTTACTTTATCAGTGGCCCAAGATATTAACTTGGCTGCGTCTCATTATGTTTAAGCCCTGTGTTTGTCGCCTGAGGTGACAGTGTGGTCATCACACTCACAAACACATACGCGCGTTACACTGTCTAATAACACTTAAAAGCGAAAAACTTAAATCAAAGAACAACACACATACACGCCCGCGCCATGCACACACATCACTACACCACACACATACTTACGCGCACAGCCTGCTAAACAGAACACATCGCACACACACAACACACACACACACACACACATGCCCGCCCATGTAACATGTACGCGCCCCGGGCGGATCCTGTGATTGACTTGCTCACTATCCGATTACTTACTATGGGGCCAGCCAAAGCCTAACAACCAAAAAGAGAGAGAAAAGAGAACAGGACAGGTGAGAATGAGACGGAAGTTTGACAGGAAGCATATAATTACACGGCAAAGCGGCGAGCGAACGCTGTGGTGTAAGGTGTGTGGGTGGAGTGTTGGTATCAGCTTTACCTTTCGGGCTGAATGTACTGTGTTGGTGTTTCAGCATAAAGCAAATCAAACAGCCACAAACGGTAGCATGGTTGAGCGTTAGGCCTTGGCCGTTGCTGCACACACACACACACACCCATACGTATCGCGAGCGCACACACACACACACACACATACTTACGCGCCCAGCAATCTAAACAGAACACACGAGAGAGCATTTGCGCCGCACACAACAGCCACCTGTCTAGAGTCGCGCACGCAGCTTTATCCGATTGCCTCACGAAAAAGTAGAAAAGGGAGTGGTCTCCCTTACACGTATGATTGCACCAACCACCAAAAGTAAGCTTAATTATAAGAATCAACTACTCGCTAATGGGTGTCGTTGGCCACCGCAGGGCGTCACACTTTCGGAGTTTTGGAGTTGCTGAGTTCAGGGCTGCAACTTCCCTCATTAGTTGGGTCACACAGTTTCGAGTTTCGAGTGAGACGCAGAGTCTTGGGGGTGCCATTCACCCCCATCCAGAACTGAAGACCGTGCACCATTCCAACCAGAGGCCAGCCACCACCACCCAAAAAATCACCCAGGGCCAAAACATACTCCTGGGTTTTCCCCCCCGAAGGCAGGTCGACACAAAGGTGACGCCTGCAAATAAAAATTAAATCAACAGACGGCCATGCTCAGGGATGGGGGTTTTTTGCTATATTTTATGTATAAAAAAATTGAATTTTTATTTATCTACAATATAATGTATTTGTAGCGTGCTGCCATTATGTTTTTCAAAAATAACAAATATTAACACGCACACAGCAAAAATATGTCCAACACACTACAGTTTCCCAAGGCGTTGTAAGCCTGCACTAATTAAGAACTGGTTCGTATGGTTCCAAATCGCCCTGCCCAGTCACGCGGTAAGTAATCGGATAGTGCAGAGGCCATAGGAAGGCCGTCAACTAGCAAATAAAGCTAGACTTTGTATCTGGGGCGCTTTCAGCCGCAACTGCTTTTCCCTACGTTACTCTATGGTGGCGAGTTCATCCTGGCTACTTTCCCCTAACGCTACTCACTGGAAAAACTTAGAAAATTAATATTAAAAACGATAACCCTGCAGCAGTATGTTTGTTTGTAGCTAATCGTTATTTTTTTAGTTTTAAGAATGTCCTTACTTTCCGAGACATATATTAATTCCGCATCTAGGTCACTTTTCGCCCGAAAACTGGTTTGATGGCGGAAGTGAGTTGAAGCGGCATAATACAGTACCTCCAGTTTTCACACACACAACCACTGCTTCACACCACACCACAGTTTCTTGACAAAGTCTCACGTCTTCTTCAGCACGCTTGATGGTGATGCACCTTGGTTGACTGGCTTCCAGGCTTCACAGACTGGTCTCGTGGTCGACTCTGGGATCCACGACGCGAACACTTCTTCTTCGTCTTTCTTCACCCACCCTCTGGTTCAATTTCAGTTTGTCTGTCTTCACCACCTCTGGGCTTCAAAACTTAGTTTCCTTCCCTTCCAGCTTGTCTTCAAACTCCTACAACTTAGCTGTCTCTTCTAGTCACCCCAGACCACGTTTCTCTCGACCCTTTCTCTGTCCTTCTCATCCTCACCTCTCTCTCTCCATGCCTTCTCTCTCTCTCTCAGGTGTTGTTCACATCTTGAACCCCTTCGCCGTGTGCGGAGGGTAACGTACACCTGGATTAAAGGTCAATTACTTATTTGTATACCACGTACACTGTCCCTTAGTCTCAAGCGTCTAAATGCCTTTTGAGAGGTTTTCACGCTCCTTGAACAAATTCCCCCCACTCGAAGACAATGCCCTGCATTGGCTAAAACTTAACATTCAAGGAGATGAAACTCATAATTTTTCCATTTAAACAGTGCTAAAATCGGCCCTCATAAGCCTACATACACAGAGAACGCACGCAAGATTTGTCTTGCAACAAGAAATTATAGAGTAAAAAACAATACCATACAACACTATCAAAGCAATATCCAACATAAATCTTGAAATCTCCACACTCTCAGTCGTATGTGCCAAATAACCATTAATGTTTCTACGGAAATTCTCTCCCCCTTCACGTCATACACCGTGGCCTCTCGACTAGCCACGTCACGCAAACGCGCACTTGCAAAGACACACGCACTCACTAACCTGACTCTCGCCGACCATTTTATTTGCCAACTTTTTTGGTAAGACAGACTGATCCCCCATTCTGAACACACACCTTGCCTACCCCGCGGCCTGTGTTGCATTGTGCACTTGAAGCGCCTGACATCACCAAGGAAACCGGCCAGAAGTACTTCTCGCGTCACTCGTCCTTTTGTGTGGCCTTCTACCGAGATGGCCCGAGGCCGACGTCACATGTTTTCTGACAATCACCGCCTTCTGCGCTTCGTAGGCACAACGATCTTTTCTTTTTGATCTTCCCCGAACTCAAAGTGGTGAAAGTTCGGTACAATACCAAAACCCCGTTCCTTTGAATCTCAAAACCTATTGTCCCATCCTTAACACATTTCTCTGCCCCCTGTGAGCAAAACCAAACAGTTAACTGAGGGGGAGAGTAGTCGCCCTTTTGTATCTGCTCGCAAGTGAGAGGGGTTGGTCACACAGGACCACGCTCCATTGCGTTTCTGGAGTGTTTGACTGCCTGGGCCCATTTTCTCACGTGAATACTGTTCCCTGATTGAACAGAGTGAAGTCAGGTTTGGGGTTTTCTTACCACGTTCCCGCTGAAATTATCCAAATACCAAATCATACGGCGCTTCGGAACAGCCAAGCCTGTACGACTCCAAATAGATTGTTTATCAATGAAACAACCATGCCGTTTTGAAATCTGCTACTGTTCCATCTATTTGTCTACACCTCTGTGTTCTACCTGTGAATTGTCCCTACTCAACCAGGACGCCTTCACCATGACACCAGAGCACCAGAGTCGCTAATGACAATAACCAATTTTCCCCACTCTGCCTTTGTGGACAACCATGTTGATCCGCCTGAATCGGCGAAAACACAGCACAATTCCAGACAAAATACACTGTCATCTTGTTCATCTTTTCTATCTGCCTCTCTCTTGGCCTGATCCTCATTTGCTGCAGCTTACTGTACTTAAATATACAAACCCTAGCCAAGAGCCCTGTCCTTATTGCACAGATAAACAGGCACGCTCTTCTCTAGCCACGTGGATATTGGTTTTCGCCTAGTTTGCTCACGTGTCGCTGAGGGCCCTACGGTGTGAAACTGCAGACTCACAGCGGCGAGTCATGTGCTGGCCTCTGTCCTCTGAATATCTTCCAGGCTTTCCTCTTGTTCTTTGCAAAATTCACGCCGCCTACGCCGGTATGTCCTCAGCTGTCTCAAGTACCTCAGCAATTGTGGTGGCACCTTTTTCCTTAATGTGGATTGTGAGCCCGACCCACAACCATCACGTTATTGTTTTTCCTTTTCACCAGATGTCTTGAGGCCTTCAAGAACACTGTCTACTCCAATATTCTAACCCCATTTGTTGAAATAGAAGGGTCCAGTCTAACTCCGACCTGAGTGTAGTCTCACCCTGTTTCGATTCTTCGCCCTCGCGAAACTTAAGCCTAAAACCTTCTTCCAGTCAAATCATATGCCTTTTAGCCCCTGCCTGTTTTCACTTAGTCAAAATCACTCGTTATCACCTTTGGGTAGGGTGGATACTGTGTGTAACGCACGACTTCGCAACAAGGCAACAGGTTTATTGCCCGTTTATCTTCGGGCCAGCCCTCGTGCATCGGCAAACCGATTCAAACCTAGAGTTTCCTCCGATTGAATCATTTCTCTCTGAACAGTGGGAGTTTTAAGTCTAGGCGCAACTTTGTCCTGCGGCCTACTGACTCAGAAACTGGAGTCATTTCATCCACTGCGATTTCATGACTTTATTCATTCCAAATCAATATGTTTGGCTAAAATCACCGAATCTGCTTCTGCTCTCGCCCTCTCTGCATTGCTTTTAGCTCTGGCCAGCTGCACTTTCTGCTCTTCTTTGTAGCTCTGGCAGCTGCACTCTCTGCATCTGCACATAGGGCTCTCGCTGCACTTTCTGGCCTCTGCTCTCGTTTACAGCTGCACTATTTACACGAATCTCTCTGATAAGAGAATTTCTTTTGACAGCCTCAAGTGTTCCTTTTTCAAACCCCTTTCTTTTCAGCCCTTTCATTCTCTCTCAGTCTTTTGCTGATATTCAATAAACCTAACGGAGTTCATCATCGCTGTATAATCCCATTTCATTCCCCAAACTACCAGATCCGCAATGGAGTAAAACTTACTTCAGCCCATTTTCTTACTTATAATGTTTTTAGCACCACTAAACAGTTACGCATTAAAAAACCCATTAAAAGTTGGTACACAGTTG
Organism: Conus ventricosus; assembly: GCA_018398815.1. Taxonomy (NCBI): domain Eukaryota; kingdom Metazoa; phylum Mollusca; class Gastropoda; order Neogastropoda; family Conidae; genus Conus; species Conus ventricosus. Next base: position 98,331,763 of record CM031604.1, read on the forward strand.
ATCTACTAAACGTTTAACGAGTACACCAACCAATGGTAAGTGTTCCTAACACAAAGGAGCCTAAATCTTAAACCACAGTTTCTGTTAGAGTTAAGTACTAGAAACCTCGTTCTATCGTTTCTCTGAACGACCACTGATTAATCCAACCACCCTACACACATTATCAATACTCAACACTCAAAGAACTAAAGGGAAATAAATTAGAACGCTAATTAAAATAAAATGCCTTAGAGACGCTTCGCGCCCCATACTACTCTGTACACACTTTGTTTCCCGCCATGAAACTAATTGGGCCATGGCAATCCTGGATCCAGCTCGCCACTTCTGTCCAGGACGGGGGAAAATTGTGATGGAATTGCATAAGTGCACAAGTTGATGTATTATAATCAGTGCTAAACACACCAAGGTTATCTTTCACTCATACACGCATATGCACACCACCTGCGCACTAACCAACCATTCACCTCTCACATGGAATGGGATTCACGCATTCGTTTCTCTCTAACACAACTGAAACAAGTAATACAATTCTATGCTCTTTAAATAATCATGTACAATCAAATCACACACAATGAAATAATCAAAACTAAAAGATCCAATACAACCTAATCCCGTTATAATGAAAATACGTCTACCCTGGCCAAGGTTTTTTCACATCACACAACCACGCTTTCCACACCACACCACATTCTTGAAACAAGTGACCTCTTCCACGTCTCTTCATCACTGCTTGATGGTGATCCCTAGGTAGACAGTCTCAGGCTCAGACTGTGTCTTCCGTGTCCCGTCTCTGGATCTCGACGGTCGAACTCTCTTCTTCGTCTTCTTCACCCACCTCTGGGTTCATTTCAGTTTGTCTGTCTTCCCCACCCTCTGGCATCAAACTAGGGGGGGGGGGGGGGGGGGCCTTCTCTCCAGCATTGTCTTCAACCCTAAGACTTAGCTGTCTCTTCTATCCTCCCAGACCACGTTTCTCTCGACCTTACACTGTACTGCCACCCCCTCCTCTCTCTCTCCTCTGCCTTCTCTCTCTCTCGCCTGGTGTTTTTCACTTCACTGACCCCACGCCGTGGTTCGGTGGTAACGTACCTGGTAATTGTCAATTACTTATTTGTAATACCACTTACACTGTCCCTTTGTCACCAAGCGTCTAATGCCTTTTGAGAGGTTTTCACGCTCCTTGACACACTCATGGCCGTAAACGAGTTACACTGAGAAATAGTAAACCTAACTAAAGAGGTCAATAGCATAGACTGTAAACAATTTAAAGAAAAAGATTGTATACGAAACAAAAGAGTAACACTGGCTGTTTAAAAAAGTGTTACCAAATTAAAATGGGTAATGCTAATTAAAAGAGGCCACTTCTGCTGAAACCAGCATATACTTTCACATAATGCATATATCATACAGAAAAAAATCCACGCCTGGACTGTTACTGTTAAAGGCAGAAAGGTACATGATCAATGTGGCAACATCAAGCTGCACATGATAGAAAGAAAATCGTAGGCCCACAGGAATGAAATGCCAGTACTGTAAAATACAAAACGGTTTATCAATTTTGATGAACCGGATCAAAAAACAGTCAATCATCAACTACATCAGATTTATATCAAAAGGAAATGATGTTTTATCTTTCTTTCAAAAATGCTAAACATTACTTCAAAACGAACCTTCACAGACCATAGATTTAAGGAATCAGCAACCATTTAATTGTTAAATCCTCGTATAAAGAGCGCCTCATAGCAAGAATTTTCGAGAATGCGTCGCTGTCGCAATTTTAAATCACCTCGTACCGAGCACCTAGAACAGGAATTAATGGAAACCGCGGGGCCATAGATATATAAATGTAATCACCTTATGTGGAGCATCTTAGAATAAACAATTCAAGAAATCCGCTTGTGAAATATTAAAGATTAATTCGTATATATTGTCACGGAACAAGGCTTCCAGATCCAACCAAAAAATCTCTCTCTAGCAAGCACTTCCCTAGAGTCATGAAGTTGAGAGGCATGCGAGCAGGCACTTCCCTAGAGTTACATGAAGTGATGAAGGCACGCGAGCAAGCACTATCTAGAGTTCATGAAGTATGAGGCACGCGGAGCAAGCATTTCCCTATAGATCATGAAGTGATGAGCAGACGCGGAGTCAAGCACTTCCCTAGAGTTCAAGAAGTGATGAGTGCATGCGGAGCAAGCACATCCTTAGAGTTCATTAAGTGATAAGGCACGCGGAGCTGCACCAGGATTGTGTTTCTTTCTCACAAAAATAGAGATGAGCGAATTAAAGGACGAGAGGTATCTGTTCAGCAGGTATTGTGACTCATCCAATGATTCCACAGAGAATCAAGTCTGCCATCTGCCCTGACCCAAGGAACTGCCATGTCTCTGCACCAGCTTTCCCACAACTCAAACACACACATCCATATACCCAACGGCTGACACAACATAAACATCCATATAACACATGCTGAAACAACATACATCCTATAACCCACGCTGAACCATCCCCGTGTGGTGTATAAGCATAAAACACTGTCTTCCGGTATAGTTCCATCCCGCTGGTCCGGTAGAGTACAAATGCTTTAATTCAGTACTGTGTGTCCGCCTTGGCTTAATGCTTGTGTCAGGCCAGTTGACATAAGGCTATAACACCAATGGCAACATCAAAAGTTGTTATGCACTGCATAGTCAATGCGTGGATTGTCTTCAGCTGTGACAAGCTCCTAAGCATAACATTATCATCCCTCCCAAAATCCCGAAGTCGGAGTTGGCTTCCATGCGGCGGAGTAATCAAAAAACGGCAACCCATGTCAGGGGGGGGGGGGGGGGGGGGGGTGGGGGGAATTCTCCCATCCTCCAGCTGATGCATTTGTACCTAAATAGAGTTCAAGGCACTTCGGCCTGTTTTGGATGATCCCGGAGTCTTGTAGCCAGAGTACGACGACAACAACATAAAAATAAAACAGGTCTCCTGTGTATTGAAACACCTAGCTGATTCCAAGTTCAGTCCCAGAACCGGAATCCAGAACCGTGTGTGTACTGCGAGTTACTGGGAATTCTGTTTCAGCGCTTCCAGGTTGGCCAGCACAACAGAAGAATTGTTAACTGCGAGTTTGCTGGGATTCTGGTTCAGCGCTCCCCAAAAATATTGTGGGGGTTGCAGCACCACAGAAGGAATTAGTACGGCAGTTGCTGGATTCTGTTTCACAGCGCTATCATGTTCAGCAACCACAGAAGGAATTATGTACTGCGAGTTTGCTGGGATCCTGTTTTCAGTGCTCCATGTTTGCAGGCACCACAGAAGGAATTATGTACTGCGAGTTTGCTTGGATTCTTTTCAGCGCTCCAGTTGCAGCACCACAGAAGGACTAATGAACTGCGAGTTGCCAGGATTCGTTTCAGTGCTCCCATGTTGCAGCACCACAGAAGGAATTTATGTACTGCGAGTTGCCTGGGAATCAGTTTCAGTGCTTCCTGTATTAATGGTATTTAGTAATGGGCCCGCGTGCTCTGTTCGACAGAGAAGTGTGCACATAAAAATGGTCTAATTATAATAAATTAATCTTGAAAGGGAAACGCTGATACAGAAACGTGTGTGTGTGGTGTGTGTTGTGTGTTTGTGTGTGTGTGTGTGTGTGTGTGTTTGTGTGTGTGTGTGTGGTTCGTGCGCCGCGCTAGCGCATCGTGCGCGTGCGTGCGTGCGTGCGTGCGTGAGTGCGTGCGTGCGTGCGTGTGTGTATGTGTGTGAGTGTGTCTGTGTGTGTGTGTGTGGTGTTGTGTGGTGTGTGTGGTGTGTGTGTGTGTGTGTGTTGTGTGTGTGTGTGTCCCTGATTTCAGGAAACGAGATGCATTCAGGAAATAAGGCAAATGATTCCATGTGTGTGTGTTGCACTTGACATGGAACAGTCTAGAACAAGTAGAGAAAAGCTTCGTTAAGGATCTAATAGTTAAAACGGTGACTAAACGCATCATCGGGTTTACCTCAGCGTTCAAATAATCCATCTTGGAAAACATGCAGAGAGCGCCCTATGATCTGATTGAGGAATGGAATGTTAACAATACCGAATGCTGCATGAATCTACCTCGATTGAGTAACAAGACCATATAAACGCCATTTGAGATTTACGCCAAGGTGACTTCAAGTGGCATGGAATCGCTCTGCGCGCGAATTACGATGAGGCCCTCACAGTATTTCTGTTTCGACATGTCTTACTGAAATCATTTCCTTCCGAAAGTGAAACTGTTTCACAGTCCTCTGACACCGGAATGTCCTTGTCAGCGTAATTACCCTTTTCTCGTGCACAATGAAATTTATCACTTTACAGTAGTGAAGATTAACTTTTGGGCCAAAGCGCTATGACAAAAACGTTCACTGAAGAGAAAACAAATAACGTAATTCCATAAGAGAACAATTGACCAGTCTTAACCCATTGCGTTTCGGATGACGCACAGACAAAAACACAGTGTCTCGGACTTACTCCTTTAATAAATGCAAATGGGACGAACAAGTTAACAGAACACCTAACAAAGACACAACTGATACTTTCCTGTTTGAAGCGTTATGAGCATAACATTAAGCAGGAAATCTTTAGAAACCATTCTACACATCTTCGTGGTAACCTCATGTTGATTATGCCGATACATTATGGGATAAATGCACTGAATGGCCATCTGATTCGTTTGCAAATCTGCACTGAGAAGGTTAATGATGACTGCTGGAGCTGTCCCTGGTACACATTACCAAACATTCTATGAGCAATATTTGCTCACTCAAGGAAAGGTGTAGAAGACAAAGATCGTAAAAGGATATATTGTATGTGCGCTGAATATGTATTTGCTTTTATGCTTAGGCTTGTTTGGGACTGGAGTTCATACTACAGGAGAAATCTTTAGAGCTCACTACTGAAGTGCGATATTGAAATATATCAGAAATATCTTCTATTCCCTGTGCTGCATCCCTATGGAATTGCCTCCCACATCAAGTTAAAACAGTCGATCCTTACTTGCAATCATCACGCGTTCTTTATCTGTTGATAATCGTGTTGTACCCCTGATTTTTTATCTTGGTGAAAGAGATGACCAAATGATCCACTGCCGCCTTCGTCTTGGAATACGCCATCTGAAAAATGATGTGTTCTGTCGCCATCTGGTTGATGATTCACAGTGTGTTTGTGATCAGAGGGTGGGAAGGACTGAAATGATATAGGCATGGCCATGACACAAGGACGTCCGAGTCAGTGCTATTTCTAATTATCCCACCAAACTACAGACATGTTCAAACTCTTTTAGAAAGTAATTACAATCTGCAGTTGGATACTGATATATCAACATTTGAAATTGTTTATAAATTTCTCTCTGAAAGTAATTGCTTCCGAGGACATTGCTTTGATGTCACTGAGGGCACGACTGGTGTGATTTTAACCATAGTGTTACTGTTATTTCTCCAATTCAAGATGATGTAACTGAGGGCACGACTGGCGTGGTTTTAACCATAGTGTTACTGTTATTTCTCCAATTCAAGATGATGTAACTGAGGGCACGACTGGGTGTGATTTTAACCATAGTGTTTACTGTTATTTCTCCAATTCAAGATGTAATCATATCAGATCAGTTGTGACGACCACGCGGTATTTCTCTCCTTGTCTCTCTGCATGAATCGCCGTGTTTCCTTTCTTATTCAAGACTTGTTGACATTCTTTTCCCGGTCTTGATTATTGATACACGTTTGTTTATCTCATTGATTCATAAGCCTTCAACTCTCAAGTTGTGAAAATGTAGTATGTTTGTAACACTGCAGCCGTCAAGTCAATCACTTATGTGATTTTGCTGAGCACAGTTTCAGCTTTCAGTTTTGTTGTTGCTTTTATTGTATAGTGTGTGTACTGTGCGTAACTGTGATTAGGAATTGGTTTCGATTCAAATATCTACAGCAAAACAACGCTGCGGTGTCCACTTAGCTGACCTGGGGCTGCAAGACCTGTGGGCACCTGCCGTGACTGCCCCGCCACCACAGCGCCCTGAGCAGCCACAGACCCCGCCCTCTGGGCCACGCCAGGGACAGCAAGGACAGGCCCGGGGCAGGGCGGGCTCACTTACCATCCTTGTCCAGCTGGATTGGTGACGCTCGATCCGCAAGATCTCCACTGCGTGGCGTCCGTGCCTGCCCTCATGCTGCAGCCTGTGTAAGCTCCCCACCCGTTTGTGTGTTGGTCCATGGGTCCCCCTGTATTGCTGTCTGTGTAAGCTCCCCACCCGTTGTGTGTTGTCCATGGGTGCCCCTGTATTGCTGTCTTGTGTAAGCTCCCCACCGGTTGTGTGTGTTGGTCCATAGGTGCCCCCTGTATTGCTGTCTGTGTAAGGTCCCACCCGTTGTGTGTTGTTCCATGGGTCCCCCTGTATTGCTGTCTGGTAAGCCCCCCAACCTTGTGTGTTGTTCCCAGCTGCCAAAGGGAGTCGTTAGAAATGTCAGTCAGTAAGGTAAGGCAATGTTTGCTTATAGCACAGCCGACCGCAAAGGGCCATATCAGGGCTATGACCACGTTGACGTCAACTCACAAGTCATCAAAAAAAATCACACCATTCACACATCTTTTAAAATATGAATCTGAAGATTCAAATCTCTTCTAAAACCGCACCAGAAAGTGCGTTAAAAATCTTTCTTCGGTAACATTTTAGATCAAATAAAAATGTTAATCGCTTTTAGAAATTCAAAGATCACATCAGGCGGGACATCTCTGAACAAAGTTTTCATGAGTCTGCTGTAAACTGTTTATGTCTCACATCATGCAAGTCCCAGCACTCCACGGAATGTTTCACTGTGAGTGGAACATGACATGGAATGCACCACGGAGCTTCTTCACCTTTTAGAAGGCAAAAAACAAAAAAGAGTGTAACACGAGTGGCCTGTATGCAAACGGCACAAGACTGTTACGTCTTTACGGCCGCCGCGGGAACATTGTAAAAACTCTTTCAGGTTTGGACGGATTTCGAATAGTTTGTTATCCGCCTGGGAGTTCCATTCCTCTTGCTAGAGGTCTTTGAAATAAGCCTGTACTTGCGGTTTCAGATCAGCGTGAGGGATAGACAGTCTGCTCAACTCTTTCTTTGTGGCGCTTTTGGCAAGTTGATCAACCACCTCGTTGCCTCGAATGCCCACAGGCTGGGAACCCAAGCAAAAACTATGTTGTATCCATGTGATTTCAGAGAAGTGTACAGCTCGAATACTTTCAGCAGTTGGGGGTGTTTGAGGTTACGGCCCGCAATTGCCTCTGAAACAGAGACGGAGTCTGACAGAATGAGGAAACATTAATATTTGGATTTGCAGAACATTTCAAGAGCCAGGACCAAGGCTGTCAGCTCAGCAGTGTAGATGGAGCTTTCTGCTGGAATGTGTTCAGAACATCACTGAGGGGATCTGTTGCACAAAACACAGCAGAAGCTACTCCTTCCTGGATTTGGAACCATCGGTGAACATTCTTTTGAAGGATGGACACTTGGAACACCGTTCAGCGAAAAGGGATTTGCATACCAAGGAACTACTAGAATCTTTACAGTACGAGGCTAAATCAGACCGGATCTCTGAGAGTGACGAAAGTCCATGGTGGGTCATCAGGAAACTTGGATAAATCACAGACTGCTCCAAGATCTATATCTGCTTTGTTCGAATGGGAAGAACACGAATTCCCAGTGTGGAATGGAACTCGGATGGTCATCGAATTTCTTTTGGAACTTAGGGTCAAAAGCACAGTCATATGCAGGGTTTGGGGATTCAGAAGAGAGATTCAAACAGTAGTTCAAGGCAAGTTTCAGTCGATTTGAAAGGAATGGTTCTCCTACCTCAGCATACAGGCTATACACGGGGTGGTGCGGAATGTACCCAGACACACTGGAGGCCCTTGAATGAACGATAAGATGTCAGTCAGACACACTTGGAGGCCCTTGATGAAGGACAAGATGTCAGTCAGACACACTGGAGGCCCTTGATGAAGGATTAGATGTCAGTCAGGACACACTGGAGGCCTTGAGAAGGATTAGATTGTCCAGTCAGACACAACTGGAGGCCCTTGATGAAGGATAAGATGTCGTCAGATCACACTGGAGGCCCTTGATGAAGGATAAGATGTACAGTCAGACACACTGGAGGCCTTGAAGAAGGACAAGATGTCAGTCAGACAACTGGAGGCCCTTGATAAGGATAAGATGTCAAGTCGGAACAACACTGGAGGCCCTGGAATGGATAAGATGTCAGTCAGACACACTTGGAGCCCTTGGTAAGGAAAGATGTCAGTCAGGCACACTGGAGCCCTTGATGAAGAACAAGATGTCAGTCAGACACACTGGAGGCCCTTTGATGAAGGTCAAGATGTCAGTCAGTACAACTGTGGTCTGATCATGAGGTCATCAGCGCTGAGTGAAGGGTCGTCAGGTTTCTGATGACACGATGAATATTTGAGACCGAGAAGAAGACTGGCCCTATCCATTAGCCAACCCCCCCCCCCCCCCCCCTCCCCTGCCCCCATCAACCCCACTTTCTTTCTCCTATCATATCATCGAGCTTCCTGAATGTAGCAGCAGGTGCGCGTTTCCTGGATTTTCAAGTTTGAGGGTTTGACACAGCAAAGAGGAGTCAGTTACAGCGGGGACGGGGGATGGGGGTGGGGGTGGGGGGTGGGGTGGGGGGGGAGAATTATTTCCGTCCTACCTCCCCCTCCCCCTCCCCATCATGACATCGTCGCGAACTTACTGAACGCATTGACAGGCGCATTTTTTAAAATGGATTTTTAAGTTTTCTGATGACTTCACCCACATGAGGTCACGGTCTTCGGAGACAACTGGATCAAAGTGCCCTCTGAGTAGCGTTAAGGCTATTTGGGATTTTTTCCCCCTCCAGTTTATTAGGTGGAGATAAACAAATCACGCGCTGTGATATCCATATACTTCCACTTAATGAATCAGGTTAAGATTATTTCAAGCATTGTTTTGTGATGTTCTGAGACACACACCCCCCCCAAAAAAAAAGGAAAAAAAAGAAAAACAAAAGCAACAAGAAACAAACAACAACAACAAAATCAAAACTATAAAAACATACCATGTGAAATTATTTTAAGTACAATCAGTCCAAATTTTCATTGTTTTGAAGGCGATAGGCTAGGCTATACACATTTACGCGGACAAGAGTCACATCGAATTCATTCAGTCTTTTGGGGATAATGCGTAGTGCATGTGCAAACACAGATATGCTTACTTTGATGAAGAAAAAGTGATTTGTTATTGATTTACGACAGATGTTTATCCTTAGTATCTTTTTCCCAACGTTAGAGTAAGCTCTCGCCTTGGGCTCCAACTGTGGTAAGTGCTCAGCGTTCATTTGCGGGAGAAAATAGTAACGTCTTCAGAACACTTTCAGGCTCATCTTAAGTCTTGTCTTTTTTTCCCTTCTAATTCATGGTGAAGGGTGAGGGTGCAGACGGGTGGGTACTATTCAGACGAAACAGCTGACTTTAGCGCACTGAATGCAGGTGCGTCACAAAGCCGATGGTGTGCTGTGGACCTGAGCTCGCCGCTTGTCCGTGCTGTGTCTAACAGAACCAAAGTCTTCCCGGTGAAATGTGAGTCAAAGATTGGATGCTGTGTGTGTGTGTGTGTGTGTGTGTGTGTGTGTGTGTGTGTGTGTGTGTGTGTCTGTGTGTGTGTGTTGTGTGTGTGTGTGAAAGAGATAGAGAGAGAGAGAGAGAGAGAGAGAGAGAGAGAGAGAGAGAGAGATCGTCTGTAAATGCGCGTTGCATGTAAGATGGATATTCGTTGGTGACACATTAACTGTTCAGAAAGGCTTTGAGGATTACTTTTTTGAGCAGTGTACGGTGATTTATTTTAAAAATATACAATGTGATGTTGTTTTGGGTGGTTTGTTGTGGATGTTTTTGATTTGGATTATTCCCCATTTTCTAAAGTGATTTGTTGTTCACAGTGCGTTTATGCTAGGTTATATTTTGTTGGGTAATTCACGATTGATCATTCTCTCAGAGTTACTGGTGATTGTGTCATTTCACTGAATAAGTTCTGACCAGGACTATCTTTTCAACGATCGATCATTTTTTCGGAGTTGCTAATAATTGTTATTTTATTACTTTGACCGTTAAACGATCGATCACTTTTTTTTCAGAATTACTGTGATTGTTACTGAGTAAGATGTGATTGAATGTTTTCTTCAAAGAACTTGTGATATATCATTTTGTTAAACAATTTCTGACAATTTGTTTCCTCATTGTGACTTTTAGTGCCATATTTGTAATAACCTTTGACTGATTAGTTTTTTGGCATAAAGTCATGAACGATTACTTCAAGACACTGAACGATGTTGTGTATGTTTCTTTCAGAGTGACTTACAAATGCGCTGAAGGCAGTGAACGCAAACCAAACCACGGCACAGCCGAGCGTGTGTGTTTGGTGAATGACACTCTGTCTGGAACTGAAATCGTCTGCGAATTTAGGTAACTCATGGAAAACTGATCCGCGACAGATAGGTACCCATCAGACGTTTTACTGTGTATTTTGGTACAGCAACCCAAACTGACGTGACTTTCTCATACATGTTTCGGGGGTGAAAGTCGCAAAGATTTGACATAATGAAGCATGTCTTGGTGAGCAAAGTGAGATTTCCTCAATGCACCACCAAGGTTTTTATGTTTATGATTTGTTTAGTTTTTTTTGTCAGTCTGTCTGTTCTGTCTGTTCATCAGCGAGATAACTCTAAAAATACTGAATCAGTTTAGTTGATTATCATAACTTAAATTGAAAAAATCCCTAAAGAACCAGTTTTAATGAAAAACTAGAAATGATTCATGTTCAAGTGAATTCTGTTTTGGTGTGGCTCTACCCCGGGAATCTGGAACAGATGGCAGATTCCAGAACCAGGGCTGCAATATGATATTCACATTTTCTGCTGAACATGGACATTGTGAATTTACCAAGTCATACATTTTCATGGAATATCAAAACGTCCTAATGGCAAAGATGTCGATTTATTTCCAGTTTTCGTGGAGAATGGAAAATAGTGCATGGGAAGTAATTTTTTTCATTCCACACCAACTATTTCCTCCCTTGGAGCAAGGAAAATACTGGTTTTTCCCTGATCAACTGATACAAAGAGCGGATCTAAGGTCTGCTCGTCCTTGGTTCGTTCTCTTCAAATGCCCTCCTGGTATGGTTTATATTGGCTAGAGAAGTACGATAACATTAGTGTGACAGACGTTATCTCAAATGCCCTCCTGGTATGATATTATACTGGCTAGGGAAATAAGATAACATTAGTGTGACAGCGTTATCTCAAATGCCCTCCTGGTATGGTTTATATTGGCTAGAGAAGTAGATAACATTAGTGTGACAGACGTTATCTCAAATGCCCTCCTGGTATGGTTTATATTGGCTAGAGAAGTAAGATAACATTAGTGTGACAGACGTTATCCAAATGCCCTCCTGGTATGATATATACTGGCTAGGGAAGTAAGTAACATTAGTGTGACAGACGTTATCTCAAATGCCCTCCTGGTATGGTTTATATTGGCTAGAGAAGTAAGATAACATTAGTGTGACAGACGTTATCTCAAATGCCCTCCTGGTATGATATATACTGGCTAGGGAAGTAAGATAACATTAGTGTGACAGACGTTATCTCAAATGCCCTCCTGGTATGATATTACTGGCTAGGGAAGTAAGATAACATTAGTGTGACAGACGTTATCTCAAATGCCCTCTGGTATGATATATACTGGCTAGGGAAGTAAGATAACATTAGTGTGACAGACGTTATCTCAAATGCACTCCTGGCATGATATATTACTGGCTAGGGAAGTAAGATAACATTAGTGTGACAGACGTTATCTCAAATGCCCTCCTGGTTTTGATATATACTGGCTAGGGAAGTAAGATAACATTAGTGTGACAGGCGTTTCTCCGCCCTTCTGGTATGATATGTCTTGCTAGGAAAGTAAAATCATATTACTATAACAGACTGTCCTTGCATTCCGAAAATGGAATATACGTTCAGAATTCTTGTACATGTTTACTGGAGAAAGTAAGTGGGGTTTTTAAACGTAATATCAAATTTGGCAATGAACGTAAAATGGTAAAAGGGTATATGTTGCATGTCATAGAAAGGAAAATAAGACTGGATTGTTTGGTTTTGTGGTATAGTTTTGGTAAGAACAGAAGAACTGTTTTGGGTTTTGGGTTTTACGTGGTTTTGGTTAGGAAAGTATGATTTGTTTTATTGTGCATGTGTTTGGATTAGGAATGTAGATGTGCTTAATAAAGAGATAGTCAAATTGGGTGTATTTATATTGCTGTTTTAGTATATGGAAAGAATGATGAATCTAGCATGTAGACAGGGCCCTAGAGGACGTGAAGATATAGTTCAGTGTTAGCATATTCTTATGGTGAGCAATTTACAGAGTCTGTGAGGTCAGTATTGTAATACATACTTGTTGATGAGGGTAACATGACTTGGAACTGTGCTGTTTGTTTTGGTGAGGAAGGTAAGACGGTTCAGTGCTGCACACTTTGTCTGTTGAAGAAGAAGGTGTAATGGTTTAGTGTAGTTGTATGTGTTTGGATGAGTAAGGTCAGATAGTTTAGCATTATAATATGCGGTTTTGACGAGGAAGGTAAGATGGCTCCGGTTTGTAGCGTGTGCTTTGCAGAGGAATGTAACGTGATTCCATAGTGAAGAATGGGCGTAGAGAAGAAGGTAAGATAGCTGAGGGTTGCAGAACATGCTTTGCTGAGGAAGGTGAGGCGGTTCATTACTGCAGTATATACTTCGCAGGATGGTAAATGTGGTTCAGTATCGAGGTATATTACTTGGTAAGGAAGGAAACTCCCGGAGGCTGCAACCTTGCCGTGGTCGGAGGGCTTCCCGCGGTCCGATGATCCCTTAGGCTCTGCTGACGGAGGTATCAATACTCAAATGGAAGGTTAGTTTTGAAAACGCATCGATCAGCATAAAAAAAAAGTCTCAAATTCTGTGGCCCTTCATGACCTGCTCTCATGGTGACCTCAACTTCGATATCCTCTCCAAAATCTGTGGCCTTGCTTTGGTTCCGTCGGGGTCACCGGTATCGGCGAGTCCATGGGGTCTGTCGTTGACGAACGTGGTGGCGCCCTCCGAAGGAGAGCTCACTCACACAGGCTCCGCGACTAAGCAATTATGTCGTCAGTAGGGGCTTAGTAGGTGGTGTCCTGCGTATGCTAGATCAGAACAGGCGTCACTGAACACCACTGAAGTGACTCGGCAGTAGTGCAGTGTTTTCTCGGTGGGTTGCATCTTGACGACTTGACATTGACTGCTCCCTGTGGATTGCCGGTGCCGGGGCTGCGGCGGGACCGACCGGCTGTGGCTGTGGACAAGGTGTCGGAATGAGCGGCGTGGGTGCACTGCCTCTGAGGTGGCGCAGAGGTTGGGACAGCACCAAAAAAAAAAGAAAAGAAAAAACGCATCCAGGCCTGCATATCCAAATTGTTGACTGGCCTAAGGACCACGTGGTTGGAACCTGATGCCTCTGGTAGGGTCTCCATGTCAGACAGGTTAAGGTTTGAGGGCCCTGGCACAGTGTAACCACATTTTTCGTATTCTGTCTTCTCCCTTTCTTATATATCTTTCTTTCTTTTTCTCCCCTTCAAGCCTTTTTTCCACACTTTTTTTTTTCTCTGTCGTCTTCTTAAGATCCGCCGCGTTTGTCGTGCGGTGCAACCTGTGATGGAGGGAATGAGATCCTGGTGATTGAGAGGGCAGGTGCTCTCAACACATCTCTTTCGCTCGGACCTCTTCTAGACAGGGAGGTACACTTGGCCCAGGTGCATCAATAGGCTACCCCTGCGTGGGTCTGTAGGCTACCCCTGCGTGGGTTGTAGGCTACCCCTGCGTGGGTCTGTAGGCTACCCCTGCGTGGGTCTGTGTCAAGACAGGCAGTTCCTGCTGGCCAACAAACCCCTGGAGCGCCCCACTGTCTGTCCCCGGGAGTTGGGCATGGTCAGGGGGAGGGTGGTAGAGCTGGTGGGCTTCTGTTTGTCGTATGTCCCTGCCGAGATTGGAAGGCCTAGGGTCAAGATTGGGTTTTTTTTTTTTTGCCCTGTCCCCTCAGTTGGACTCCATGGCGGCTGGGTAAAGGAGGATGGAAATACAAAACTGACAAAAATGGCTTCTTCAAATAACAACCCCCCCCCCCCCATCCCACCCCCTTGAAGAAAAGGAAAGCACACTTAAATTCAGCACGATTGTCCCAGACAGTGATAGCGACTTGACACTGAAGCAAGAAAGAAGACAGGGCTCTGCAATCCTGGTCAGTGGTAGAAAGAAGGGAGGAAAGAGAGACCATTATCTGCTCTGAGCTCCTTTGCCGTCCAGGCATTTGCAGGAGACCCTGAATCAGTAAGAGGCTTCTTAACGACACGGTCCTCATCGAAGGCAAGTCCTAACGACAATCAAGCAGCTTCGAAGTGCTACAAAGCTGGTGGACAGGGGGATCAGAGTGACTCCTCACAGACAAGGAAACTCATCAAAAGGAGTCATCAGGTGCCCTGATCTTAAAGGCGTCTGTGAGGCAGAAAATTACACGTGAGTTAGAGCCTCAAGGCATGATTGATGTTCACCGAGCGACCATTCGCAAAGGATCAGATCGAGTTGCCACAAACACATTTTGCCCTTTTGTCAGCATGCCTGAGGTGTTTCCGTTGTCAGAAATTCGGCCATGTTAGTGACAGGTGCTCGGGGAGGAGATCTGTGGTCGGTGCTGGACAGCAGTCAGTGAAGGACCTTGCCAGGGGCCAGCCTTCGTGCCAATTATGCTGGTAGCACCACGCTCCCCTCATCCTCGCAAGACTGTCCGAAACGGAAAATGAAAAAAAAACATTCAGCAAATTACACTGACTAAAGAATTCCTTTCCAGGACACGAAAAAAAAAATTAACAACCAGTGCTTGGCGGTCAGTCCCTATCAGGAAAGTTGATATCTCAGCTGCTGTTTAAAAAAAAACCACGTCAAGACAGTGTCCGATTCCTGTCAGACGAACGCTTTTCACTTTTTTGAAGCCTATTCTGGAAAAAAAGTGGGAGATCTGCAGTTCCTTCTGAGAAGACCAGCGCCCTCAGTGGAGGCGTGAAACCAGCTGCCCTTAGTCTCTCTGACAGGCAAGTGAGTCTGCTGCTGAGAAGACTGGGGAAAAGGAATCCTGCCAGATCTTCAGCGCTTATCTCCACTGGAATGACGGGAACAGAAAACCTCCTGTTCCCACCCAAAGGCCTGGAGCCATCGATCATTTCACGAGGGAAAACGTGTTCAGGTGATAGAGGTGGGTGGGCTTTCGTCCGCCTCTGTAACCTCCCAGGGCAAAAAGGTCAACCTCTGTAACCTCCCCCAAGGGAAAAGGTCAACCTCTGTAAACCTCCCCAGGGGAAAGGGTCCGCCTCTGTAACCCCCCCAGGGGAAAAGGTCCGCCTCTGTAACCTCCCATAGGGGAAAAGGTCAGGAGGAAAACAAATCCTGGCCCTGAGCAAACGGAACGAATACTTCAAAATAAAATGCCTCCTCTCCAATCAGAAAACGAAGATGTAGAGATGGAAAAAGTTATCCATCGTCTTCATTGACTTGCACGATGGAGCGAAAATTTTCCGTGGGAACATCCGGGGTCTCTATTGCAATTTTGAGGAACTACTACTGCATTGTCAGAATCTGAAACGTTGTGGACAGTTCTGCAGGAAACTAGAATTCCGACTTTGAAGTTATCTAAAACCACACAACCCACTTCAGATGAAGCAACGGGAGGAGTCTCGCTACTCATCCACATGTCCCACTTTGGGTTTTTTCTGAATACCAAACACACTTCAAATGAACGCAACGTGTTCAGCGTTGTATATTATCACAGAGCATCTGAGGCCCAACACTCGAACCCAAAATGTTTGTGAATAAGAAAAATGCCTTTAAATCAAGTAAACGTAAAGTCTTGAAGAGATGTCTGCTCCAAGTTGATTGTCCAAATTAATTCAGAAAATTCTGGAAATTTTTAAGAAAATCAAATGGAAAACATCAATCTTCATTTGAAACTTGAGATTGTTCTATTATTTGACAAATGTTGGCAAGTCTGTTGACCTCCGACATTGAAACGAACTCATCCCCCACAAGTAAACCTGCGTTTTTTCCCCCGAAACAAAAACGACTCAAAGAAAAATCCTCCATGTAACGTTCGTTCGATAACTCTAGTAAGTCTACAATCTGCCATTTTCAATTCAACTGAAATATCAGCTTTGCAACCAGTAGAGATTCTGCTCTGAAATTCCACTATCACTTTTGAAACATCTTGGCAAGGAATCGGCCTCCAAAAGCCCTTCTGAAAGTTCTACAACTACATCTGGACCACGGTGTTTTTTTCTGCCTCTGGAAAAGCCCTTACCAAACCCCTTTCAAATCATTGTCCAGTACTCTGTCGAAGCTGCCTCTGATATGGAAAAAGTAAAGTGGTTCCCCTTGTAGTGTGTACTTTGTTGAGGAGGGGATCCCTCAGTATATTAGTACATACTTTGTTGAGGAAAGGTAAGGTGATGATATTGTAGTATACTTATTTTTTAAGGAAGGTAGGGTGGCTCAGTGTTGAGTATATACTTTGGTGAGGAAGTTAAGCGGCTTATTTTGTAGTACACTTATTTTGAAAGGGAAGATAAGGGGGTTCAGTATTGTAGTATTACTTTGGTGAGGAGGATAAGGCGGCTTAGTACTGTAGTATAAACTTGTTAGAGGAAGGTAAAGTTTTTGAGTATTGCTGTACTTTCTTTGGGGAGGAATGTAAGTGTTCAGTTATGTAGTATATACTTTGGTGAGAAAGTTAAGAAGATTCAATATTGTAGAATATACTTTTGTGAAGAAGTAAGATTGTTCAGTGTTGTAGTATACACTTTGGTGAGAAAGAAAAGGTGGTTCAGTATGTTACTATATAGCTTGGTGAGGTGGTAGTAGGTTGAGGGTTACAGTGTATACTTTGGTGAGGAGGTAAGGGTTGAGTCTTTTCTGTGTAATTTGTGAGGGGTCAGGTGGTTGTTTAATGACTATATATGGGGGAGAAAAAAAGTTATTGATTCAGTTTTATAGGGTCTTTTTGGTGAGGAACGATAAAAGTGGTTTAGTATTGTAGTAAACAAATACTTTGGTGGGGGGAGATAAGTTGTTTTGGTAATGTAGTACATTCTTTTGGGGTGGAAAGATAAGGTGGTTCAGTATTTGTACATACTTTTGGTGGAAGATAGGTGGTTCAGTATTGTAGTACTTTTCTTTCGGTGAGGGGATAAAGGTGGTTCAGTATTGTAGTACATACTTTGGTGTGGAAGATAGATGGTTCAGTATCTTAGTTATTTTTGGTGAGGGAGGAAAAGGGGATCCCGTGATGTGGTATTAAAACTTCGGTCCGGGGAAAGGGAAGGTGGTTAATAGTGTACGTAAAACTTTAAGAGGAAGATAATGTAATTTCTACATCGTTACTTTGCTTAGAAAGATAAGTGGCTCGATTTTGTAGTATATACTTTGAGAGAAAGATAAGGGGGTTTAGTAACGTTGGGCTATACGTTGATGAGAAAAATTAAAGGGGGTTTAGTAACGTAAATCTATACTTTGATGAGAAAGATAAGGTGTTTAGTAACGTAGTCTATATTTGTGAGAAAGATAAGGTGGGTTTAGTAACGTAGTCTATACTATGGAGAAAGATAAGGCGGTGCAGTTTTTGTAGTACACTTTGTTAGGAAGAAAGGTTGGCTCGATTTTGGGAGTGTATATTTGGATGAGAAAGATAAATGGTGCGGTAATGTAAGTATTACTTTGGTGAGAAAGATAAGGGGATTCGTTAGTAGTCTATACTTTGGGTTAGAAAGGTAAGATGGTCCAGTGTTGTAATTTATACTTTGGTGAGGATGGTAAGGTGGTTCAGTATTGTAGTATATTGTTTGGTGAGGAAGGTAAGATGGTTCGTATTGTAGTATATTGTTTGGTGAGGATGGTAATATGGTTCGTATTGCAGTATATTGTTTGGTGAGGAAGGTAAGATAGTTCAGTATTCTAGTATATTGTTTGGTGAGGATGGTAATATGGTTCGGTATTGCAGTTATTGTTTGGTGAGGAAGGTAAGATGGTTCAGTATTGTAGTATATTGTTTGGGGAGGATGGTAATATGGTTCGGTATTGCAGTATATTCTTTGGTGAGAAAATAAGTGGTTCCGTACGGTAGTACATACTGTGGTGAGGAATTTGTTAAGGGTGATATTATATTATCATCTTTGATGATGTTATCATATGTTTCAGTATTGTAGTAGTATGTACTTTGATGTGGAAGGTGGTTCAGTATTAAAGTGTTTGATTTGTCGAGGAAGGAAATAATAGTTGAGAACTGCATTTGTGTGTTTGGTAAAGAAAGAAGTATTATTCACCGTTCTGGCATTGTCTGCAGTGAGAAAAGAGAGATTATGGTATTTGTATGCGATTTGGTAATATGGTATTATTAGTGTAGTATTCGGCGACTGCTATAATGAGTCAGTTAAGTATCATGCGCTTTATCATGTCTTTTAATGAGCCAGATAAAATAGATAGTTTTGTAGTAGCTATTAATTGAGGACGGTTAGATAGTTTAATGCTATAAAATAGAGTCAATCGCCGTCGAGGTTAGGTTACATTGGTGTTGTAGTACTTTCTATGGCAAGGAATGTTCAAAATCGGTGGGTGTGTATTGAAAGGTAATTAAGCCTATTCTTAGCCGGACAAATGCTTTCTTTGACTCAAAGAAGTGAAGAAATACTAACTGGACTGTCGCAGCATGTTTAGACGGTGACAAACATGTCAATTAATGAAAAAAGTTAAAAATTAAACATCGTGTTTTCCCTTAAATGAAAATAGGAGAACTACTCGGACTAGCTTTTGATGAGAAAGTTAAGAAGTCCATTTGGTAGCAAGGTGTAAGGGTGAATAGAAAGCCCCTCCAGCCTTCACAGTGTGTTTCAGGGGAAAGAAGTTAAGGAGAGTCAGCTTAGTAGAGTAACGTACTTTTGCCTGTAGCCGCCTAGAGCCACTGGCTGCCGGCGAGTGTTCCTGTCCTCAGGGGCTTCCTCTCACCCGTCTCCACCTGAGCTCCGTCCTCTTGATGGTGATTCTAGGTCCTGGAGCCAGGGTTTCTTTTGGTCGACCTTTCTTTCTTGCCTGCCGGGCCAGGGGTGGTGTTGGCGGTGGTGGTGGAAGGTATGGAATGGGATGGAGTGGCCGACCCGTTCCCGACGTCTCTCTTATCCCGGGACACAGAGACGGTCTGGTCATGACTGGGGACACGGGCTGTGGGGTTGACTTGCCGGGCCGGGCATCTGGAGGAGTGTTGTTGACAGATCCTGACAAAGGCGTCAGGCAGGGCATCTGGAGGAGTGTTGTCAGACAGGTCCTGACAAAGGCGTCAGGCCGAGGCATCTGGGGGAGTGTTGTCAGACAGGTCCTGAAAATGCGTCAAGCCGGGGCATCTGTAGGAGTGTTGTCAGACAGGTCCGACAAAGGCGTCAAGCCGGGGCATCTGTAGGAGTGTTGTCAGACAGGTCCTGACAAAGGCGTCAAGCCGGGCATCATGGGGGAGTGTTGTCAGACAGGTTCTATACAAAAGCATCAAGCCGGGGCATCTGGAGAAGTGTTGTCAGACAGATCCTTACAAAGGCGTCAGGCCGGGGCATCTGGAGGAGTGTTGTCAGACAGGTCCTGACAAAGGCGTCAGGCCGGGGCATCTGGAGGAGTGTTGTCAGACAGATCCTGACAAAGGCGTCAGGCCGGGGCATCTGGAGGAGTGTTGTCAGACAGATCCTGATGAAGGCGCCACTTTCGATGTGGAAAGATTATTTAAAGAATTTCCCTCCTTAGCTAGCGGTGAAATGGCAAGGTCATGATTCACGTGTGCACGTGCGTGCGTGCGCGTGCGCGTGTCCATGTGTGTGTGTGTGTGTGCGCGTTTTGTGTGTGTGCGCGCGCCAGTGTGTGTGTGTGTGCGTGCGCGCGCGCGCAAGCGTATGTGTACATGGAGTTGTGTGTGTGTGGGGTGTGTGGTGTGTGGGGGTGTGTGTTTTGTTGTTTGGTGTGTGTTGGCATTCGCGCGCGCTAGCGCGCGCGTGTGCGTGTATTTCATTATAAATCAACGGAGGCGGTTGTGTACTGAACAATCTTATTTTCTGTCGCACACAGGAACTAAAGTTCTGACGGTGACTGTCAGCCATCCTGTTGACCTTACTAGGAATAGTGGTGGCTGCTTTGCTCTGTGTCCTGGCTGTGCTGGTGTTCAGGTATGCCCGGGGAAGAATGTCTCCTTGTCCTCTCACCACTGTCGGTCTTTGTTATGTTTTAAGCGATGGTGTATCTCCTGAGGTAGGTTTTGTTTGAGTGCTTCTGGGACGTTCCGTCATAGCGATCCTTTTTTCTCTTTTTCTTCTTTTTTCTTTTCTTCTTCTTTCTTTTCTTCTTCTTCTTCTTTTTCTTCTTCTTCTTCGTCTTCTTCTTCTTCTTCTTCTTTTCTTCTTCTTCATCTTCTTCTCTCTTCTTCTTCTTCCTCTCTCTTCTCTTCTTCTTCTTCTTTTCTTTCTTCTCTTCTTCTTCTTCCTTTCTGTCAGTTATGTCAGTGACTCCTGTACTTGAGCATTGATGACTAACCCATGCCATGTATAATATTGATGAAAGAAATACATGGCATATCTCTCTGGGGGGAGAGGAGAGAGAGAAGAGAGAGAGGAGAGAGAGAGAGGAGAGAGAGAAGGAGAGAGAGAGAGAGAGAGAGAGAGAGCGAGCAAATAAACGACAAATGAACGAACGAAAATATTGAGGGAATGAATAAGCACAAAGCAGTGGCTTTTATTCCATCCAACCCTCAAAGGAAAGGAACTGAATATATGAAAGAAAACGTCACACACAAACTGCATATCAACACATATACAACAATGAATACATAACAATTTATAATGAATAATGCAATATATATTTACAGAGTGTAGGTGGGTGGTTGGGAGGAAGGGATGCTGAAAAACCAACGAAAAACGAGAGAGGGGAGAGGAGAGAGAGAGAGGAGAGAGGAGAGAGGGGAGGAGAGCAAAAGAAAAGAGAGGAGCAGTCGCAGTTCTCTAACCAAAGGAAAAGCACGAAATTTCTCAACATCTGGCCTCCTTTAAAAAAAATAATAAAGTAGTGAACAAGGTCAGACGACAGTGTGATGGGGAACAGTTTCAACAAAACCAACCAGTCTTCCTACATCGAGAGAGGCAGTGACAAGAAGAGAGAGGAGAGAGAGAGAGAGAGGGGGGGGGGGGGAGAGAGAGATACGTTCTTATCATGGGCGGAAAAAAAAAAAAGAAACACAAATTAAAGAAGTTCAAAAAACATAAAAATTGAGAAGAAAAAAAAACACCATTAATTATTTCCACCAAACCCCACACCCAC
Organism: Conus ventricosus; assembly: GCA_018398815.1. Lineage (NCBI taxonomy): Eukaryota > Metazoa > Mollusca > Gastropoda > Neogastropoda > Conidae > Conus > Conus ventricosus. The sequence continues at coordinate 98,353,240 of CM031604.1, forward strand.
CTCATTCCTCTGCAAAGTACATGAATATGACTAGAGGGAGCAGTACGCTGGGTCGCATGTACACACTGCATCAGTACACTGTACATCTTTCAAATTTATGACATTTGTTAAATGACATAACATTTCACTCAGTAACCACAGCAAATTATTTCTAAATAGTGGTACTGATAAACAACAACACGGGAAAGTAAGTAAAAGTGAATGTTGTTGATGTTTTAGTCATAATATGCATGTGAATAGGGATTGGTAATACGAATGATAGTAGAGTGGATGGTGGCGGAAAGAGTTGGAATCACATTGGTGGATGTGGAGAAAGTGGGGATCACACAATGAGTGGATAGTGGAGAAAGAGTTGGAGATCACAAATGATTTGGGTAGTGGAGGAAAGAGTTGGAGATCACACAATGAGTGGATAGTGGAGGAAAGAGTTGGAGGGTCACACAATGAGTGGTTTGTGGAGGAAAGAGTTGGAGATCACACAATGAGTGGATAGGGAGGAAAGAGTTGGGGGATCACACAATGAGTGGGATAGTGGAGGAAAGAGTTGGAGATCACACAATGAGTGGATAGTGGAGGAAAGAGTTGGAGATTTACACAATGAGTGGTAGTGGAGAAAGAGTGGGATCACACATGAGTGGATAGTGGGAAAGTGGAGATCACACAATGAGGGATAGTGGAGGAAAGAGTTGGAGATCACACAATGAGTGGATAGTGGAGGAAAGAGTTGGAGATCACACAAAGAGTGGATAGTGGAGGAAAGAGTTGGAGATCACACAATGAGTGGATAGTGGAGGAAAAGAGTTGGAGACACACAAAGAGTGGATAGTGGAGGAAAGATTTGGGAGATCACACAAAGAGTGGATAGTGGAGGAAAGAGTGGAGATCACACAATGAGTGGATAGTGGAGGAAAGAGTTGGAGATCACACAATGAGTGGATAGTGGAGGAAAAAGAGTTGGAGATCACAAAAAGAGTGGAAGTGGAGGAAAGATTTGGGGAGATCACACAATGAGTGGATAGTGGAGGAAAGATTTGGAGATCACACAAAGAGTGGATAGTGGAGGAAAGAGTTGGAGATCCACCAATTGAGTGGATAGTGGAGGAAAGAGTTGGAGATCACGCAAAGGTGGTAGTGGAGAAAGAAGTTGGGAGATAAACCAAGAGTGGATAGTGGAGGAAAAGTGCTGGAGATCAACAATGAGTGGATAGTGGAGGAAAGAGCTGGAGATCACCCCAATGAGTGGTAGTGGAGAAAAGAGCTGGGATCCAAAATTGAGTGGTAGTGGAGGAAGAGGGGAGATCACACAATGGTGGATAGTGGGGGAAAGAGGGGAGATACAAATGAGGGGAAGGGGGAGGAAAAGGCTGGAGATACAAAATGAGGGAAGGGAAAAGGCGAGATACACAAGAGGGATAGTGGGGGAAGAGTGGGATCACCAAGAGGGATAGTGGAGGAAAAAGGGTGGAGATACACAATGAGTGGATAGTGGGGGAAAAGAGTGGGATCACCAAAGAGCAAGTGAGTGAGGGGCGCCGCACAAAACAAGGGTTTTAAATTTCCAGATTGTAACCGTCGAAAAAACAGTAAGTTCCCCTCCAACCACGCACCTCAACCCCCTTCGTACTTCCCCCTGGCAGATCTGTGTTCGAAAAAAACCGCTTACTCGTATTCTCCTATGCAATGAGGCGTGAAGCCCTACTTGAAACACAGGTGATTCCAGGTCCGCTCCCGATGTAGATGACATGGAAACAAACACAGACCCGGCCAGATCTGCTCCAAATGCAGACAGACTGTCAGTCTGTGCTCAAGGCTCAACAGACAGAACGGCAGTCTGTGTTCAAGGTTCAATACATAGAACGTCGGTCTGTGTTCATGGTCCGATAGATAAACGTCAGTCTGTGTTCACTGTTCAATAGACAACGTCGGTCTGTGCTCAGGTTCAATACATAGAACGTCGGTCTGTGTTCAATGGTCCGATAGATAAAACGTCAGTCTGTGTTCATGTCAATACACAGAACGTCGGCCTGTGTTCACTGTTCAATAGAAGAACGTCGGTCTGTGTTCAAGGTTCAATAGATAGAACGTCGCCTGTGTTCAAGGTTCAATAGACAGAACGTCGGCTGTGTCAGTTCAAAGATAGAACGCGGCCGTTTCGTTCAATAGATAGAACGTCGGTCTGTGTTCACTGTTCAATAGAGAGAACGTCGGTCTGTGTTCACTGTTCAATAGATAGAACGTCGGTCTGTGTTCAAGGTTCGGTAGATAGAACGTGGTCTGTGTTCAAGGTTCAATAGAGAGAACGTCGGTCTGTGTTCACTGTTCAATTAGATAGAACGCTACTCTGTGTTCAAGTTCAATAGACAGAACGTCGGTCTGTGTTCAAGGTTCAATAGACAGAACGTCGGTTTGTGTTCAAGGTTCATAGGCAGAACGTCGGTCTGTGTTCAAGGCTTGATAGACGAACGTGGTCTGTGTTCAAGGTTCAATAGATGGAACATTAGTCTGTGTTCAAAGTTCGATAGACGAACGTCGGTGTGTGCTCAAAGTGTAATAGACAGAAGGTTGATCTATGTTCAAGTTCAATAGACAGAACATTAGTCTGTGTTGAGGTTCGATAGACAGAACGTCGCTCTGTTTTTAAAGTGTAATAGACAGAACGTCGGTCTGCGTTCAAGGTTCAATAGACAGAACATCAGTCTGTATTCAAAGTTCGATAGACAGGACGTCAGTCTGTGTTCAAGGTTCGACAGACAGAACGTCGGTCTGTGTTAAAGGGTTTTATAGACAGAGCGTCTTGTTCAAGTTTCGTAAAAAAACCAGAACGCCCGCTGTTTAAAGGTTCGATAGAAAAACGCCCCAGCGGTTTTCAAGGTTTGAAGACGAAACGTCAGTCGGGTTTGGGTTTCA
>CM031604.1:98357146-98372396 GCA_018398815.1 Conus ventricosus
AATGAACGAAAAGAAAAGGAAGTTGCTTTAAAGGTAACTTTGTGGTTATTTTTTGGGTTAAGAACAAAGAACTGTTTTGGTTTTGTTATACTGGTTTTGTTAGAAAGAGATTGTTTAATGTAGAATGTGTTTGGTTTGGGAATGTAAGATTGCTTAATAAGAGAAGTCAAATTGGGTGATTTTATTGCCTGTTTTAGTATATGGAAAATGATGGAAATTATTAAGAAAATCAAAGGGAAAACTCAACCTTAAAAATCATCATTTGAAACTTGCAATGTTCTATTACTGACAACAAGCTGTTGGCAGTCTGTTGACCTCCGCCATTGAACGAACTCATCCCCACAAGTAAACTGCTGCTTTCTCGAAAAACAAAGGGACTAAAAGAAAAATCTCCTGTAACGTTTCGTTCGATAACTCTAGTAAGTCTACAATCTGCCATTTTCAATTCAACTGATATCAGCTTTGCAAACCAGTAGAGATTCTGCTCCTGACATCCACTATCAACATTTGAAACATCTTGCAGGAAACGGCCCTCCAAAAGCCCTTCTGAAAGTCTACAACTACATCTGGACCACGGTGTTTTATTCTGTCCTCCTGGAAAAGACCTTAACCAAACCCTTCAAATCATTGTCCTTTTCCTCTGACAAGCTGCCTCTGCATATGGAAAAGATAAAGTGGTTCAGCATTGTAGTGTGTACTTTGTTGAGAAAGGGGATGCCTCAGTATATTAGTACATACTTTGTTGGGGAAAGTAAGGTAGATGAGTTTTGTAGTATACTTATTTTGAAAAGGAAGGTAAGGTGGCTCAGTGTTGTAGTAATACTTTGGTGAGGAAGATTAAAGCGGCTTACTATGCTTCAGTATTGTAGATAATACTTTGGTGAGGAGGATAAGGCGGCTTAGTACGTAGTAAAACTTTTTAGAGGAAGGTGACGTTTTTGAGTATTGCTGTCTTTTTTTGGGTGAGGAATGTAAAGTGTTCAGTTATGTAGTATATACTTGGTGAGAAAGTTAAGAAGATTCAATATTGTAGAAATTACTTTGTGAAGAAGTAAGATTGTTCAGTATTGTAGTATACACTTTGGAGAGAAAGTAAGGGGGTTCAGTGTTGTAATATACATTTTGGTGAGAAAGAAAAGGTGGTTCAGAAGTACAAATTAGCTTGGTGAGGTGGTAAGTAGGTTGAGGTTACAGTGTATACTTTGGTGAGGGAGGTAAAGTGGTTGAGTCTTGTACTGTGTAATTTGTGAGGATGGTCAGGTGGTTGATTAAAGTACTATATACTGTGGAGAAAAGGTATCCTGATCAGTATTATAGTGTCTTATTTGGTGAGGACGATAAAAATGGTTTAGTATTGTAGTAGACAACATACTTGGTGTGGGAGATAATTTTTTTTGGTAATGTAGTACATACTTTGGTGTGGAAGATAAGGTGGTTTTAGTATGTAGTACATACTTTGGTGTGGAAGATAAGGTGGTTTTAGTATTGTAGTACTACTTTGGTGTGGAAGATAAGGTGGTTCAGTATTGTAGTACATACTTTGGTGTGGAAGATAAGGTGGTTCAGTATTGTAGTACATACTTTTGTGTGAGAGTAAAGGGGGATCAGTATTGTAGTAAAATACTTTGGTGTGGAAGATAAATGGTTCATATCGTAGTTTATGTTTTTGTGAGGGAGTAAGGTGTAAAGTGATTTGGTATAACTCGGTCACGAAGGTAAGGTGGTTAACTTGTGTACAATATACTTTAAAGAGGGAAAATAATGATAATTCTGACCTTACTTTTCTGAAAAGATAATGTGGCTCGATTTGTAGTATATACTTTGAGAAAAGATAAGGTGGTTTAGTAACGTAGTCTATATTTTGATGAGAAAGAAAAGGGGGTTTAGTAACGTAGTCTATACTTTGAGGGAAAAAGAAAGGGGGTTAGTAACGTAGTCTTACTTTGATGGAAAGATAAGGGGTTTGTAACGTAGTCATACTTTGATGAGAAAGAAAAGGGCGGTGCGTAATGTTGTAACTTTGTTTAGAAATAAGGTGCTCTTTTTTGTATTTTAACTTATGAAAAAGTAAATGGTGCGGAATGTAGTATTATTTGGTGAGAAAAAAAAGGTGATTCTTAGGGTTCTATATTTTGGTTAGAAAGGTAAGTGGTCCAGTGTTGTAATTTTATATTTGGTGGGGATGTAAGGGGGTTCATATTGTAGTATATTGTTTGGTGGGGAAGGTAAGGGTTCAGTATTGTAGTATATTGTTTGGTGAGGAGGTAATAGGTTCGGTATGTAGAATGTTTGGTGAAAAAGGGTAAGATATTTTTTCTATTCTAGTATATTTTTGGTGAGGATGGAATAGGGTTCGTTTTGCAGTATTTGTTTGGTGGGGAAGGAAGATGGTTCGTTTTGTAGTTTTTGTTTGGTGAGGATGGTAATATGGTTCGGTATTGCAGTATATTTTTTTGGGTGAGGAAAATAGATTTCCTACGTAGTACATCTGTGGTGGGGAAGTTGTTAAGGTAATTTTATATTATATCTTTGATGTTTAAATATTGTTTCAGTATTGTAGTAGTATGTACTTTGATGGGGAAGGGGGTTAGTATTAAAGTTTTGTTTTTGCGAGGGGGAAAATAATATTTTAAAATGCATGTGTGTTTGGTAAAGAAAGAAGTTTATTCCCCTTTCCCTGGCTTGTCTGCAGTGAAAAAAGAGAGATAGGTTTTGTAGCGATTTTGGTAATTGGTAATATAGTTAGTATTCCGGCACTGCATAATGGTCATTTTAAGTATCAAGCGCTTTGTCATGTCTTTTAATGACCCAGATAAAATAACTATTTTGTAGTAGTATCAAATTTGAGGAGGGTTAGATTTTAATGCATAGAAAGAGTCAATCGCCGTCGGGGTAGGTTACTTTGTGTTTAGTACTTTCTAGGAAGGAATTTTCAAAACGGTGGGTTGTTTGGGAAAAGGTAAAAAGCCTATGTTTTGCCGGGAACATGCTTTTCTTTGACTAAAAGAAGTAAGAATACTAATGACTGCGCGCAGCCCTTTAAACCCGGGGGTGACAAACATGTTTCATTAATAAAAAAAAAGTTAAAATTAACTCGGCTTTTTTAATACAAAATAGGAGAACACTCCGAAACTGCTTTGTGAAGAAAGTTAAAAAAGTCCATTTGGTATCAAAGTGAATGGTGAATGAAAGCCACCCACCTTCACAGTGTGTTTCATGGGAAAAGTTAAGGAAGTCAGTTTAGAAACAGGAGTACTTTTGCCTGTAGCCGCAAAAAGAGACTGGCTGCCGGCGAGTGTTCCCCTTCCCAGGCTTCCTCCCAGCCTTCCACCTGAGCTCCGTCCTCTTGGGGTTGATTTAGGCCCTGGAGCCCGTTTTTTTTGGTCGCCCCCTTTTCTTTCTTGCCTTTCGGGCCCAGGGGTGGTGTGGCGGTGGGGGGGGGAAGGATGGAAGGGGGAGGGAGGCCGCCCCTTTCCCGACGTCCTCGTTATCCCGGGGACTAGAGACGGTCATGACTGGGAAAAGGTGTGGGGGTTGACTTTGCCGGGGCCGGGGCATCTGGAGGGGTGTTGTTTGACAGGTCCCCACAAAGGGGTCAAATCAGGGCATCTGGGGATTTGTGACAGGCCTGACAAAAGGGGCAGGCCCGGGGTCTAGAGGAGTGTTGTCAGACAGATCCGACAAAGGCGCAGGGGGGGGCATCTGGGGAGTGTTGTCAGACAGGTCCGACAAAACTCGGCCGGGGGATTGGAGGAGTGTTGTCAGACAATCCCGACAAAGGGGTCAGGCCGGGCATCTGGAGAGTGTTTTCAGACAGGGCCTGACAAAGGCGTCAGGCCCCAGGGATTGGGGGAGTTGCAAAAGGTCCGCAAATGCTCAAGCCGGGCATCTGTGGGTTGTTTTGCAACAGGTCCCGACAAAGGCGTCAAGCCGGGGGGGATCTGTGGGGGGGTGTTTGGGGCAGACAGGTCCCGACAAAGGCGTCAAGCCGGGGCTCTGAGGGGTGTTGCAACAGGTCTAACAAAAGCATCAAGCGGGGCATCTGGAGAATGTTGTCAGCAGATCCCTTACAAAGGGTCAGGGGGGGGCATCTGGAGGGGGTGTTGCAACAGGGGCCTGACAAAGGGTCAGGCCGGGGGAAAAGGAGGAGTGTTGTCAACAGATCCGCAAAGGCGTCAGGGCCGGGGTCGGGGAGTGTTGCAGACAGACCTGATGAAGGGGCCCCTTTCTCGATTGGAAAATTTAAAGAATTTCCCTCCCTTTGCTAGCGGGGTAATGGCAAGGCATATTCACGGTGCACGTCTGCGTGCGCGGCGCGTGTCCCTGTGTGTGTTTTGGGGTGCGCGTTGTGTGTGTGCGCGCGCCCTTGTGTGTTGTGGCGTGCGCGGCCGCGCAAGTAATTTTTACATGGGTGTGTGGTGTGTGTGTGTGTGTGGTGTTTGGGGTTGTGTGTGTGTGTGGTTGGTGCATTCGCGCGCGCTAGCGCCGCGTGGGTGTATTTATTATAAACAACGGAGGGGGGTTGGTCTAAAAATCTTATTTTCGTCGCACCAGGGAAATAAAATTCTGACGGGGGACTGCCCCCCATCCTGTTGACCTTACAGGAAAGGGGGGTGTTTGCTCTGTGTCCTGGCTGTCGGGGTTCAGGATGCCCGGTGAAGAAAAGTCTCCCTTTCCTCTCAACCCCCGTCGGTCTTTTTTGTTTTTTAAACGATGGTTTCTCCTAGGTGGTTTTGTTTGAGTGCCCGGACGCCGTCTAGCTGCTCCCTTTTTACTTTTTTTTCTTCTTCTTCTTCTTCTTTTTTTCTTCTTTTTCTTCTTTTTTTTTCTTCTTCTTCTTCTTCTTCTTTTTTTTTCGTTTCTTTGCTTCGTCGTCTTTTCTTCTTCTTCTTCTTCTTTTTTCTTTTTCTTCTTTTTCTTTTTCTTTTTTCTTTTTTTTCTTCTTTTCTTCTCTTCTTTCCCCTTCTTCTTCTTTTTCTTTTTTTTTCTTCTTTTTCTTCTTTTTTCTTCTTTCCTTCTTCTTCTTTTCCCCTTTTTTCTTCTTCTTCTTTCTTCCTTTCTGTCAGTTATGTCAGTGACTCCTGTACTTGAGCATTGATGACTAACCCATGCCATGTATAATATTGATGAAAGAAATACATGGCGATATCTCTCTGGAGAGGAGAGAGAGAGAGAGAGAGAGAGAGAGAGAGAGAGAGAGAGAGAGAGAGAGAGAGAGAGAGAGAGAGAGAGAGAGAGAGAGAGAAAATAAACGAACAAATGAACGAACGAAAATATTGAGGAAATGAATAAGCACAAAGTCAGTGGCTTTTATTTCCATCCAACCCTCAAAGGAAAGGAACTGAATATATGAAAGAAAACGTCACACACAACGCATATCAACACATATACAACAATGAATACATAACAATTTATAATGAATAATGCAATATATATTTACAGAGTGTAGGTGGGTGGTTGGGAGAAGGGATGCTGAAAAACCAACGAAAAACGAGAGAGAGAGAGAGAGAGAGAGAGAAGAGAGAGAGAGAGAAGAGAGAGAGAGAGAGAGAGAGAGAGAGAGCAGTCGCAGTTCTCAACCAAAAGGAAAAGCACGTATTTCTCAACATCTGGCCTCCCTTTAAAAAAATAATAAAGTAGTGAACACAGGTCAGACGACAGTGTGCATGAGAACAGTTTCAACAACAACCAACCAGTCTTCCTACATCGAGAGAGGCAGTGACAAGAAGAGAGAGAGAGAGAGAGAGAGAGAGAGAGAGAGAGAGAGAGAGAGAGAGGGGGGGGGGGGGGGGGGGGGGGGGGGGGGGGGGGGAAGATACGTTTTTTTCATGGGGGGAAAAAAGAAGAAACAAAAATTTAAAAAGAATTTCACTAAACATAAAAAAAGGAAAAGGGAAAAAAAAAAACCCCATTAATTACCCCACCAACCCACCCCGAGAAAAAGGAACACCTTCATTCTGGGGCCCCTTTGCCCCCAACCAGTTTCGGGCAAAGTGGCCCAAAAATAAAAGGTTTTTCCCGTTCTCTGACAAGGGAAGACTTCAATAACCCAAAAAAAACGATTTTCTACAAAAAAACATACTGGGGTAGGGTTATCCTTTTTCCAAAAAAATAAATTTTCTAAACTTTTCAGATTTTAAATTTTTTTCTTAATCCCGGTTTTTCCTGGGCATTTTCAATAACATCAAATTTTTTCCCCAAACATTCTTCAAATGAGGGCTCTGTTTTTTCTGTGAAATTAAAAAATACAGTCTTTTAAATGTTTTTCTAAAGTCTTTTTAAAAAAGAGTTAATTTCTGGCATTTAAAAACCCCACACTTATCCCAGGGAGTCTCCCCTGAAAGCTAAATTTCGACCCAAAATGTTTTTTCTTTTTAACTATGTTCTTTTCCCGCTGAACAGTCACTATAAAAAATAGTGTTGCGTTCCCTTTAAAAAGTCTATAAAACTGTTTCTAAAAAACTCACTCATTTTTTTGCAAAGGGAAAAAAATATATGTCATCATCGCCCTAAAACCTTTTCATGGGTATGCTTTGTTCCCTTTAAGTGGTTGGACAGAAAAAACCCCAAAATGAGTAAAATTTAAAAAATAAACTGTTTGAACAGTCGAGGATAAAAAATTGTTTTTTTTTTCAACCAAATCTGCCCCCAAATCAATGAGCAATAAAGGGGTTTTTGTCATTTAAAATTTAAACCCGCTCCAAAAGTTTTTTAACAAATTTTAAACTAATCCCGTTTTTATTTTTATATACTTTCCCCCTTTAAAAATTTTTTCAGTTTTAATAAAACACTATGAGGCCTAAATGTGTAAGTTAATCCAAATTTTGTTCTGTAAGAAATTTTTCCCATTTAAGTCAAACATTGATTTTTTTTGCTTGTTGTTAGATTTTTTAATTTCCCCGCCATTGGGGAAGAAAGACGATGGGGAACGTTAAGGCGTTTACCCTCTAAGTTTTTTTCCAGCTAATATTTTTTTTTCCCTTTTTTTTAAAGGGCATCACTAACGCCCACAACCCATCCCTCTCCACATCTTTAAAGACAGAAATTTAAAATATCTTTGAACGGTCCCCCTAATTTTCTGCTTGGAAAGAAGTAATTTTGTAAAAGCTTTTTTTACAACTGTTTCTTTTCTGGGAGGATTACGTTTTTTCCCCTACGGCTTTATTCATTTCTTTCCGACTATTGTCGTCCGGCATAAATTTACATGTAAAGGGCCAGAGTTGAATGCTTTTCGAAACTTTTTGACGGCAAAAATATTAAATGGCTTATAATTCAAATTTTATGCCCCCTTCAAAGGGTTCTAAGTGCCATTTGGGGTCAGGTTTCGAACTTTTTTATATTCATACTGCCAACATTATTTGCTTCTAGATTGCGCAGCTTTTCTAGTTTAGGAAACTTTTGCTGTCCCAACCTCTTTGCTTTTATAATCACCATCTTTAGTGTACCAAACCCAAATACAAAGCGCCTATCTCGCCATTCTGTTCAAAGTCCGCAACGTCTGAAAGGTTTTTTAATTTCTAAAGTTATACCCCTTACGGGCCAAATGTAACCCTGTTTCTTCGGCCCACGCGACTTTTTTTAGTACAGCTTATTTTTTTTTCAAAACAAGTCAGGTTACACATTTCAGATTTTCCCCCTGTTTTGTCTGCAATTTTTTATATTTAAAAGATCCAACCCTCCCGCAAACTAATCTTTTAAACTGTAAATTAGGGGAAATTTTTAATTTCATAATCGCAAAAGCAGCTTTCCCTGACGGAAGAGCCTTTAAAAAAGTTGAGGGGCCCTTCCCATTAAGTTTTTTATCGTGCTCAGCTCACCAAATGAACAAAAGTAAAGAATGTAAATGCAAGATCGAGCGGACTTTCCTCTCATAATAGTTTTTTTTTTGGGGTAACTCTAAATCTATAATTTTTCTGTAAAGCCTAACATTTTTGCAGCTCTTTTTCAAAATATAACCCCTTTTTTCTTCAGGGTTGAATTTAACATTGTTTTTTAGATTTTCATTGTTTTAAATTTAAAGTAATGTCGAAGTTACCATTGCTTCTTTTAGTGAGCAAAACCCGTAATAACCATCGGGAAATTGTTAACTGGCTAACTTTTGGCTCCTGTTTTGTCAAACTTTTAGAACCTTATTATTTTCCTTGGATTCACTTATATAAAACCATACAACTTTGTAGAATATTTCATGGAGCGCGACCCGTTTTGGCCCCGCAATTGTTATCAATAGCTTTTTTCTAAAAACGAAGGACGGTCTTGAGTTGTTATTGTTACAAACATTTTTAAACAAAATAAAAATGAGTGCATTCAAATATACTGATGCAAAATATTCTGTTGGGCCGCACTACAATCCTAAAAATATAGCAACTGATGCTTTTGACATTGCTGTGACCCAGACTGTCACTTTTCATAAAAAGGTAGATACTCCATTGAAGAGCTATCTTAACCCCCCTATTGAAAACGACCACATCAAGAAAGCGTGGTTTAGTCATCCGATGCAGTTTTATCAAACCCAGTTAAACTTTGCTGTTTTTTGCGCATCAACTGGGTGTGGAGTGTCGTATGCTGATCTTTTAAAAATCACCATGATTTTTGGTGAGGTCAGTGTACAGATTTCATTTCTATTACACCTTTAGACGTATTTTGACTGAATTGCAAGCGCCATTGCCAAATGAAAAAACCTTTAATCCACTCAGAAACCCAGAATAGACATGAAGGCTTTTGAAAGGATCTGTAACGAATTCAATATTAACATCAAGACAGACTTTAGACAAAAGTGGATCTTAATCATGGCCTAGGCGACCTTAATTTTTTGGGGCACGCACAGAAAGTATAACTATGACTGGCATCCTCCTTTCAAAACTTTTTTTTTTGCCCAACTGTTCAGCCCGGGTCCCCACAGCAAGAGCATAAAACAGCATGGACAACATTTATCTTAGACACTTCTAAGGGCCTAACTAAAGCAGGAATAGAACGAATAAACGACCTATTCGTACTTACGTTTGGGGTTTGCTAGGGTCGCAAGCACAGATGAGATCGAGCATAACTGATCTTTCTACTGGCTTTGACGCACAAAAACAATAACTTTAGCAAATTTAGAGGACGCCATTAATTCTACAGTTGATTTACCTTCAAGTATTCAAAGGTACCAACATGTTTTACAATACGCAAGATCGAAAGTAGACTTTGCTGTTGGCACTGGTTTATACATGCTGCCTTCTGACCTCAGACTCCGATAGGTACAATAATAAACTATAATAATGAAATTCTTATGCAGGCAATGAACAGAAGGTTGGGAAAAACGACATAAATTTTGAGCCAGTAATATTACAAACAATAAAAGAACACCCAAAATTAAGTCATTTCCCAATCCCCGAAGTCCAAACCCCAAAAGTCATTGAAGACTCAGCAAAGCTTGCGGACTCTGTTCGCGATGGCCATGAATATGAAAAGGGCAGCGCTTGTTCTTGGGGTTAACTGGGATAGGATTACTGGTCTTTATTTTACTAAATAGTAACCCAACATTACAAGAACAACCAAAGTGCTCGGCCAAAAAGCCAACTACTTTCTTGCAGTAGAAAAAACCCAGTGACATACCCCCCAATTTTTCCGGGAAAGATCTATAGCTTTACCGAAATTTTTTTAATAAATTCGCAAGATGATCAAGCTTTTTTTAACCCATGATTTATAGGTGGGGGCTGGGGGTGGGGTACTGAACTTTGGCCACCCCCGCCTGAATAGCCAACACCAATGTACTTATTGCAAACCCAAAAAGGCAGTTAAAAGCTTGTAAGTGACTCCTTGCCCCAAAAACATTTTTTTTTCGTTTTCTCTAGTGTCGTGTTTTATTAAAATTTTTTCGATAGTTTTTTTTTTCTTTTCCTTGGTTCGAAATTTGGGTCCGGATAGTCAGCGCTTCTTCTTGCGATCTTCTTGTTCAAGATTTTTTAGTCTTTGGGCTATTCTTTTTTTAATCTCACGCCTACGATCGGTCGCAGTCTCAACGAGTTTTTTTTTTTTTTCTTTTTAATGCTCATCTAGTTCACCATTTTTGCAAAATTTGTTTTGTTAATTCCCCCTGATGCTTCTCAAAGCATGATCAAGGGCCGCTTTTTTCTCGCATGGGTACGGTGAGTCGTTATTCTTTAAATGCTGTTTCTTCTAAAAAACTGGTTTCTGTTTCTATTGCATTTTTATTTTATCTGCCGATTGTTTTAAAATTCTTAAAGTTCCAGTTTTGTATTTGGTTAGCTGTTGGGGTTCCTGCAGTGTGTTTGAAGTTTAGAAACTCCCTCCCCCCTTAATTTCGGTCTAACAAACAAGGGTTTTTGTCTTTCAATGAGTCTTTGTATAATTGTACTCTTGGCTAAAAAACTTTGAGGGGTCGGGTTTAGTTGTAACCCAAACAAGTTGCCCTTATCTTTTTTTTAAGACAAATGACATCTTTTAATTCAAAATCATTTGGGTCTAAAAAATTGGGGATTCTTGGCCAAACTTTTGTAAAATGATTTTAAACCCTTTCTTTCGTTAATCAGCCGCATTGAAGGTTGAGCGTGCGATTTAAAAGGGGCATTTCCCTCATGCGTCCCAGGATCAAAAAAACATAACCTTCATTTCAATTCCGCCCTGTTTTTAAAAAATTAAAAATTTTTTTTTTTTCTTAAAAAAATGCCCCCAAACCGGCCGATTTTTGACCCCATAGAAGACTGAAAGAACCCTTTGGGGTGAAGGGAAAAAAGCGGACTATTTCTGTTCCCAAAAAATCCCCCTCTACTATTGATGCAGATCAAATTCTTACTGTCAAATTTCCCCGACCCAGGGGCAAATGACTGTGTGCCACTCTGCGGTCTACTTTCAAAAAAGCGTCGCTTTAACAACAACCCAAACAGGCAGTTGTACAAATCTGGGCGGGCAATCTTAAGAAAATTTTTATAAAACTTGGGGGGGGCAAAAAATTTTTCTTTAACAAAGCAGACATTTTTTAACCCATTCTGATCTAGGCTAACCCGGGGGAAGGGCGACTTTGCGTTTCAAGAATAAAAATGAAGAAGCACAAAACTAGAAAAGTGCCGCAGATACAAAGACGGGAAAAAATATGTGCTGTAAAATTTTTCGTTTGGAAATGCTTTTCCCTTCCCTTTTTTTGAAATTTTTAAAAGCGCAGCGCCAATTTCAAGGGCATTAAAAGAAAGACGTCCTAAAACTTTTAACGAAACAAAAATGTTTTTCAGATCAACAGACCCGAACAAAGTACAGCATTTTTTGACATCTCTTGGTTTGACGTTGTTTGCACCCCTAATTTAGCAAGGCTGATTTAGCAAAAAATCATCAAATTACAATTTTAATTTCAAAGAGTGATTCATTATACAACAATCCTAGAAGCAGGCAGACGCATATGGAATTTTTTTTTTAGGTCTCAGCAAGATCGCTTTTAAAGGGATTTATTTCGTGTGAAGAAAGAACCATTCAAAAAGGAAGTGAAAGTTTTTTTTAAAACCAAAAATAACGAAAGACAATGTTCGATTTTAGGGCATCCTAACCAAAACTATGCTAGCGGGGTTTTTAAACCTTAAGCATTTTGATGAAATAAGAAAACTGTTTGGAGGCGGGAGGTGAGAAATCCGACATTGACCTTGTAAAGATTTGCATCTTCACGGGTTTGACTTGAGATTATTTTAAAAACAAAAAACGGTTTTGGTTTACCTAAGGCAACGGAGGAAATCATTACATGGGAAACGGGGGGGGAAAAGTGGGAAAGTAAAAAACATTCAAATTTAAAAGAAGAAGAAGCCGATAAACCGCTTAATGTACATTTGTTTTTAATATATGATGCGCAGCTGATATTGAAAATAACAGATTAGAAAGTATACAATACTAAATTATTTTTATTTTAAAAAAAAGCATGCCCTGTTCAGATTTATCCAATTGCCTACAGCGCCGCCAAAGAAGGGATAGTAGAAAGCCCTAACAAAAAAACCTTAGATTAACCAACATTACACAAATGCAACAAAAACTAGAGCAAGACCTTTCAAATACAGCAAAACCAAACGAAGGTATTCTGCTGCCTTTAATGCTGTTACATATGTTAATACTGGAACATCGACTATAAGCCTCTATCAGCAGGAACGAGTGTTTGGTCTTTTAGCAACGGGCATAGGGGCACCCGCAGCTTTACCTCTAGGAGGTTTGCTTTAGCTCTCCCTGTGTTCATTAGCTGTAAGGGGCGGCTGGCAAAAAATTAAAAACTAAACTCCAAAAGCACACAGCTATGGTTCAACTAATAACGGCTAAAATTAGTTCGTTTAAAAAATGACAATAAATAAAGCACTAGCTGACTCAAAATCACGGATGAAGAATTTAGTCATTTACAGGCTGATTTTGATGACTACAAAAGACAAAAGTTTGATCTTCAAAGAAAGGCGAGGACAAGTTTTCTCAACAAACCAGACGCCGAGCAGATAAAAAAGGAATCTTAAAAAAAAAACGAGACATTAAACTCTGTTCTAAACAGCTCACAGTAACCAACTCGAAGGGGGTTTATACTTTAGTTTATGAGTCCAAGCACAAAAAGACCGTTGATATTGATTCTGATTAAGCCGTTGTATTTTTTTAAATTTAAAAAAATATGTTGGCTTAGAAAAGAAGACAGCATGGCTAAGATATATGAAGGTCCAATGAATTGTTTGAAGGGAAAGCTCGAGAAAGAGCGTTTGTCAAAAACACTGAATGATATTGATTAGAAGTTATTAATCCAGAAAACGTGCGGGGAAGCGTTTACATGCTATTTCTCAAATTCCAAGTAAACTAACAATAGACCCGCCCGTTAAAGTAATGTTAGCTGTTTTAATCGACTATATAACAATAAATGAAGAAAATCTAGAAGTCTGGGTCTCAACTAAACAGCAGACTATTCTTTCTCATAATGACTTAACACCCGTTGGCAGACGAACTGCTTGCACAGTTTGACGCTGCCGCTGAAGAAGCTAAAATGAGAGGTTTGGTTTGGGTCAGGGGGCGAAGTCTTAGAGATTAGATTAAAACAGGCTAAGTATGCGCCGATTGTAGGAAAGGCTTACATTCCGCTACCCCGAGGGGTTGGTTTCAAAGAGAGCAGTTTTAAACATAAAGAATTCAGACGACAAATGTTTCATGTGGTGTGGTTCTTGCAAGGCTCATCATGTCCGCGAAACACGCAGAGAGAGTGACTAACTATCGGAAAATACACCAAAGACTTAACTTTAAGGAATTTTCCTTTCCTGTTAGTGAAAGACCAAATTGATCAGTTTGAAGAAAAAAACAAACCATAACTGTTAATGTAACACATGGGATAAAGGAAACAAATTTGGTGCCAATTAAAGTGTCCAAGAACACCCCAAACAATAGGCGAACCAAAACAAAAATCATGTTGACTTACTCCTAATGTCTTCGCCAACAGGGCTACCGCATTACACATTGATACGAACAATGAGTAAAACTAATGCAGCTTATTTCCCAAAGATCATGGCAAACAAGAATTCTGAGAAAATGTTTTAACAAGAATGCCATCTGTCAAGCCGCGAGCGAACATAAAAAAACATTGTAAAAGTTCTGTAGACTGTAATACAGAACTAATTACGGCCCCCACCCGGATCTAAGTTAGTTTTAAGAACTGGAAACGGCTGCAACATCTCCATATTTGTTTACGCAATTTTGAATCACTCATTGTTCCTTATGAAGGGCCAGCGCCACAAAAACTTCGAAAAACAGTCTTAATGAGTAATCATCAATTTGTTCATTTGCCTTCATTGTTGTCAGGTCGGATGGCGCCCATTCAGCACCAGAATTGTATAAGAGGCCCAGATGCTGCAGAAACTTCTTAGAACGCATGCAGCAAGTGCGCAATGCTGTTCTAATAATCTGAATTTATCTGAAATCATGATGACGCCTGAAGACCAAGAACAGTATGGCGCAGCCACTCACTGTTTGGGTTTGTGGTTTAGGTCTCTCATCAACGCAGAGAATCCAACAGTAAGAGACCATGATCACATTAGCGGAAAGTTTAGAGGAGCACGCACAGTAAATGCAATCTTCAACTAAAGTGATCCTAAGACATGGAAGCTGCCGTATTTTTTTCACAACTTGCGAGGTTACGACTCTCACCTTATAAAGCAAGCAGTAAAACCCGCGCCTTCAGGGTACATGCATTGCACAGTCATCAGAAAAGTACATGTGCTTTAATCTAAATAACATGTCTTTTTATGACTCTATGCAACACATGATGGGTTCATTAGAGTCACTGGCTATGTCCTTAAAGTCCTGCCCAATAACAGAAAAAATATTTTGACTCAACTCTTTTTAGAAAGGCGTTTACCCTTATAGTATATGAACAGTTGGGAAAGGTTTGATGAAGATACACTTCCACCTAAAGGCGCGTTTTTTTTCTAGTCTTAGAGGGAAAAGGGCATCATTTATTCGATTACCAGCAAAGCCAAGATGCGTGGCAGAAGTTAGAGTGTAAAACAATGGGAGACTATCATGACTCCTACTTGAGGGCTGATGATGTTTGTTGGCGGACGTCTTTGAAAATTATAGGAAGACCCGCATGAAACATTACAGCCTGGATCCCACGCATTACATTTCTGCACCCGGGATGAGCTGGACGCTTTCTTAAAGTTTACTGGAGTACAGATTTATTTATGTCAGATTTACCCAATGATTCAGATGATTGAAAACGGATTGCGTGGGGGAATTAGTATGGCGTCGCATCATTACGTAAAAGCAAACAACAAATACTTGGACGACTATGATCCGAG
Organism: Conus ventricosus; assembly: GCA_018398815.1. Classification (NCBI taxonomy): domain Eukaryota; kingdom Metazoa; phylum Mollusca; class Gastropoda; order Neogastropoda; family Conidae; genus Conus; species Conus ventricosus. The sequence goes on from CM031604.1 coordinate 98,371,936, forward strand.
TAAAAGGTCTAAACTATTATTATTTAGATGCAAACAATCTGTATGGTTGGCATGGCGCAATCACTTCCATTACGCAACTTTAAATGTACCAGGCGGTGATCCGAACAAAATTCAAAAGGCATTTAAAATGGTTGGCAGTTTAACGCCTGATCAACAGCGTGGTTCATTCTAGAAGTTGACTTAGAATACCTCATGAACTCCATGACCTGCATAATGACTATCCATTGGCAGCAGAAATCTAAAGATGATCCAAGAGAGCCGCCTAAACGGTGCCTAATCTTCGGGGCAAAAAAAATTATGTCTGCCATTACAGACTTCTACAATTTTTTTTAAGACATGGTTTAAAGTTAACACTGTTCATCGATAATCGCTTTTGATCAGAACAGTTTATGAACCATACATCAGAGAACACTGATCTCAGAACAAAAACCAGTCTCAGAAAAAGACTTTTTCAAGTTTGA